>JARGEH010000084.1:0-44487 GCA_029852875.1 Mythimna loreyi
TCAGGAGACAGGTCTCGACGCGGGCTAGCTCACGAGAACGGTTACAGAAGTACGTTCAGTATAAAAATTTTGAATTATGGCCAAAAAACCGGATTTTTTGGTGAAAAATCGGATTTTCAGCGACCGAGAGGGGTTTCGGTTCGCGCTCAGCGCCGGGAAACCTGGGTTCGTACAGCGAAAACCCGATCGACAAAAAACTATGGTAATCTAATAATAAACGAAGTTGTTATTAAATTTTGAAATATTAAAAAATCCAAAAATAAGGGTAAGTGCCTAAAACAAAACCACCCCTTAAGGAAAGTCAGAAATAATTTGTCAGGTGTGTAGCGGGGGCTAATTTAGCACGTTTAAGGTTGAAAACCGCTACCAAAACGCTATCCTGGTGTTGTAGATATCGTAATTTTAGTTCTGACTGTGCTCCCTAAGGTAGATTTCGGGCCAGACACCTATGTATGAATTTTGATAAAAAATCGAATTTTTTGACGTTCTATGTGAGGCAGGCGGGCGTGCGAGGTGTCAGGAGACAGGTCTCGACGCGGGCTAGCTCACGAGAACGGTTACAGAAGTACGTTCAGTATAAAAATTTTGAATTATGGCCAAAAAACCGGATTTTTTGGTGAAAAATCGGATTTTCAGCGACCGAGAGGGGTTTCGGTTCGCGCTCAGCGCCGGGAAACCTGGGTTCGTACAGCGAAAACCCGATCGACAAAAAACTATGGTAATCTAATAATAAACGAAGTTGTTATTAAATTTTGAAATATTAAAAAATCCAAAAATAAGGGTAAGTGCCTAAAACAAAACCACCCCTTAAGGAAAGTCAGAAATAATTTGTCAGGTGTGTAGCGGGGGCTAATTTAGCACGTTTAAGGTTGAAAACCGCTACCAAAACGCTATCCTGGTGTTGTAGATATCGTAATTTTAGTTCTGACTGTGCTCCCTAAGGTAGATTTCGGGCCAGACACCTATGTATGAATTTTGATAAAAAATCGAATTTTTTGACGTTCTATGTGAGGCAGGCGGGCGTGCGAGGTGTCAGGAGACAGGTCTCGACGCGGGCTAGCTCACGAGAACGGTTACAGAAGTACGTTCAGTATAAAAATTTTGAATTATGGCCAAAAAACCGGATTTTTTGGTGAAAAATCGGATTTTCAGCGACCGAGAGGGGTTTCGGTTCGCGCTCAGCGCCGGGAAACCTGGGTTCGTACAGCGAAAACCCGATCGACAAAAAACTATGGTAATCTAATAATAAACGAAGTTGTTATTAAATTTTGAAATATTAAAAAATCCAAAAATAAGGGTAAGTGCCTAAAACAAAACCACCCCTTAAGGAAAGTCAGAAATAATTTGTCAGGTGTGTAGCGGGGGCTAATTTAGCACGTTTAAGGTTGAAAACCGCTACCAAAACGCTATCCTGGTGTTGTAGATATCGTAATTTTAGTTCTGACTGTGCTCCCTAAGGTAGATTTCGGGCCAGACACCTATGTATGAATTTTGATAAAAAATCGAATTTTTTGACGTTCTATGTGAGGCAGGCGGGCGTGCGAGGTGTCAGGAGACAGGTCTCGACGCGGGCTAGCTCACGAGAACGGTTACAGAAGTACGTTCAGTATAAAAATTTTGAATTATGGCCAAAAAAACCGGATTTTTTGGTGAAAAATCGGATTTTCAGCGACCGAGAGGGGTTTCGGTTCGCGCTCAGCGCCGGGAAACCTGGGTTCGTACAGCGAAAACCCGATCGACAAAAAACTATGGTAATCTAATAATAAACGAAGTTGTTATTAAATTTTGAAATATTAAAAAATCCAAAAATAAGGGTAAGTGCCTAAAACAAAACCACCCCTTAAGGAAAGTCAGAAATAATTTGTCAGGTGTGTAGCGGGGGCTAATTTAGCACGTTTAAGGTTGAAAACCGCTACCAAAACGCTATCCTGGTGTTGTAGATATCGTAATTTTAGTTCTGACTGTGCTCCCTAAGGTAGATTTCGGGCCAGACACCTATGTATGAATTTTGATAAAAAATCGAATTTTTTGACGTTCTATGTGAGGCAGGCGGGCGTGCGAGGTGTCAGGAGACAGGTCTCGACGCGGGCTAGCTCACGAGAACGGTTACAGAAGTACGTTCAGTATAAAAATTTTGAATTATGGCCAAAAAAACGGATTTTTTGGTGAAAAATCGGATTTTCAGCGACCGAGAGGGGTTTCGGTTCGCGCTCAGCGCCGGGAAACCTGGGTTCGTACAGCGAAAACCCGATCGACAAAAAACTATGGTAATCTAATAATAAACGAAGTTGTTATTAAATTTTGAAATATTAAAAAATCCAAAAATAAGGGTAAGTGCCTAAAACAAAACCACCCCTTAAGGAAAGTCAGAAATAATTTGTCAGGTGTGTAGCGGGGGCTAATTTAGCACGTTTAAGGTTGAAAACCGCTACCAAAACGCTATCCTGGTGTTGTAGATATCGTAATTTTAGTTCTGACTGTGCTCCCTAAGGTAGATTTCGGGCCAGACACCTATGTATGAATTTTGATAAAAAATCGAATTTTTTGACGTTCTATGTGAGGCAGGCGGGCGTGCGAGGTGTCAGGAGACAGGTCTCGACGCGGGCTAGCTCACGAGAACGGTTACAGAAGTACGTTCAGTATAAAAATTTTGAATTATGGCCAAAAAACCGGATTTTTTGGTGAAAAATCGGATTTTCAGCGACCGAGAGGGGTTTCGGTTCGCGCTCAGCGCCGGGAAACCTGGGTTCGTACAGCGAAAACCCGATCGACAAAAAACTATGGTAATCTAATAATAAACGAAGTTGTTATTAAATTTTGAAATATTAAAAAATCCAAAAATAAGGGTAAGTGCCTAAAACAAAACCACCCCTTAAGGAAAGTCAGAAATAATTTGTCAGGTGTGTAGCGGGGGCTAATTTAGCACGTTTAAGGTTGAAAACCGCTACCAAAACGCTATCCTGGTGTTGTAGATATCGTAATTTTAGTTCTGACTGTGCTCCCTAAGGTAGATTTCGGGCCAGACACCTATGTATGAATTTTGATAAAAAATCGAATTTTTTGACGTTCTATGTGAGGCAGGCGGGCGTGCGAGGTGTCAGGAGACAGGTCTCGACGCGGGCTAGCTCACGAGAACGGTTACAGAAGTACGTTCAGTATAAAAATTTTGAATTATGGCCAAAAAACCGGATTTTTTGGTGAAAAATCGGATTTTCAGCGACCGAGAGGGGTTTCGGTTCGCGCTCAGCGCCGGGAAACCTGGGTTCGTACAGCGAAAACCCGATCGACAAAAAACTATGGTAATCTAATAATAAACGAAGTTGTTATTAAATTTTGAAATATTAAAAAATCCAAAAATAAGGGTAAGTGCCTAAAACAAAACCACCCCTTAAGGAAAGTCAGAAATAATTTGTCAGGTGTGTAGCGGGGGCTAATTTAGCACGTTTAAGGTTGAAAACCGCTACCAAAACGCTATCCTGGTGTTGTAGATATCGTAATTTTAGTTCTGACTGTGCTCCCTAAGGTAGATTTCGGGCCAGACACCTATGTATGAATTTTGATAAAAAATCGAATTTTTTGACGTTCTATGTGAGGCAGGCGGGCGTGCGAGGTGTCAGGAGACAGGTCTCGACGCGGGCTAGCTCACGAGAACGGTTACAGAAGTACGTTCAGTATAAAAATTTTGAATTATGGCCAAAAAACCGGATTTTTTGGTGAAAAATCGGATTTTCAGCGACCGAGAGGGGTTTCGGTTCGCGCTCAGCGCCGGGAAACCTGGGTTCGTACAGCGAAAACCCGATCGACAAAAAACTATGGTAATCTAATAATAAACGAAGTTGTTATTAAATTTTGAAATATTAAAAAATCCAAAAATAAGGGTAAGTGCCTAAAACAAAACCACCCCTTAAGGAAAGTCAGAAATAATTTGTCAGGTGTGTAGCGGGGGCTAATTTAGCACGTTTAAGGTTGAAAACCGCTACCAAAACGCTATCCTGGTGTTGTAGATATCGTAATTTTAGTTCTGACTGTGCTCCCTAAGGTAGATTTCGGGCCAGACACCTATGTATGAATTTTGATAAAAAATCGAATTTTTTGACGTTCTATGTGAGGCAGGCGGGCGTGCGAGGTGTCAGGAGACAGGTCTCGACGCGGGCTAGCTCACGAGAACGGTTACAGAAGTACGTTCAGTATAAAAATTTTGAATTATGGCCAAAAAACCGGATTTTTTGGTGAAAAATCGGATTTTCAGCGACCGAGAGGGGTTTCGGTTCGCGCTCAGCGCCGGGAAACCTGGGTTCGTACAGCGAAAACCCGATCGACAAAAAACTATGGTAATCTAATAATAAACGAAGTTGTTATTAAATTTTGAAATATTAAAAAATCCAAAAATAAGGGTAAGTGCCTAAAACAAAACCACCCCTTAAGGAAAGTCAGAAATAATTTGTCAGGTGTGTAGCGGGGGCTAATTTAGCACGTTTAAGGTTGAAAACCGCTACCAAAACGCTATCCTGGTGTTGTAGATATCGTAATTTTAGTTCTGACTGTGCTCCCTAAGGTAGATTTCGGGCCAGACACCTATGTATGAATTTTGATAAAAAATCGAATTTTTTGACGTTCTATGTGAGGCAGGCGGGCGTGCGAGGTGTCAGGAGACAGGTCTCGACGCGGGCTAGCTCACGAGAACGGTTACAGAAGTACGTTCAGTATAAAAATTTTGAATTATGGCCAAAAAACCGGATTTTTTGGTGAAAAATCGGATTTTCAGCGACCGAGAGGGGTTTCGGTTCGCGCTCAGCGCCGGGAAACCTGGGTTCGTACAGCGAAAACCCGATCGACAAAAAACTATGGTAATCTAATAATAAACGAAGTTGTTATTAAATTTTGAAATATTAAAAAATCCAAAAATAAGGGTAAGTGCCTAAAACAAAACCACCCCTTAAGGAAAGTCAGAAATAATTTGTCAGGTGTGTAGCGGGGGCTAATTTAGCACGTTTAAGGTTGAAAACCGCTACCAAAACGCTATCCTGGTGTTGTAGATATCGTAATTTTAGTTCTGACTGTGCTCCCTAAGGTAGATTTCGGGCCAGACACCTATGTATGAATTTTGATAAAAAATCGAATTTTTTGACGTTCTATGTGAGGCAGGCGGGCGTGCGAGGTGTCAGGAGACAGGTCTCGACGCGGGCTAGCTCACGAGAACGGTTACAGAAGTACGTTCAGTATA
This sequence comes from Mythimna loreyi, assembly GCA_029852875.1. Taxonomy (NCBI): domain Eukaryota; kingdom Metazoa; phylum Arthropoda; class Insecta; order Lepidoptera; family Noctuidae; genus Mythimna; species Mythimna loreyi. Next base: position 5,225 of record JARGEH010000084.1, read on the forward strand.
AAAATTTTGAATTATGGCCAAAAAACCGGATTTTTTGGTGAAAAATCGGATTTTCAGCGACCGAGAGGGGTTTCGGTTCGCGCTCAGCGCCGGGAAACCTGGGTTCGTACAGCGAAAACCCGATCGACAAAAAACTATGGTAATCTAATAATAAACGAAGTTGTTATTAAATTTTGAAATATTAAAAAATCCAAAAATAAGGGTAAGTGCCTAAAACAAAACCACCCCTTAAGGAAAGTCAGAAATAATTTGTCAGGTGTGTAGCGGGGGCTAATTTAGCACGTTTAAGGTTGAAAACCGCTACCAAAACGCTATCCTGGTGTTGTAGATATCGTAATTTTAGTTCTGACTGTGCTCCCTAAGGTAGATTTCGGGCCAGACACCTATGTATGAATTTTGATAAAAAATCGAATTTTTTGACGTTCTATGTGAGGCAGGCGGGCGTGCGAGGTGTCAGGAGACAGGTCTCGACGCGGGCTAGCTCACGAGAACGGTTACAGAAGTACGTTCAGTATAAAAATTTTGAATTATGGCCAAAAAACCGGATTTTTTGGTGAAAAATCGGATTTTCAGCGACCGAGAGGGGTTTCGGTTCGCGCTCAGCGCCGGGAAACCTGGGTTCGTACAGCGAAAACCCGATCGACAAAAAACTATGGTAATCTAATAATAAACGAAGTTGTTATTAAATTTTGAAATATTAAAAAATCCAAAAATAAGGGTAAGTGCCTAAAACAAAACCACCCCTTAAGGAAAGTCAGAAATAATTTGTCAGGTGTGTAGCGGGGGCTAATTTAGCACGTTTAAGGTTGAAAACCGCTACCAAAACGCTATCCTGGTGTTGTAGATATCGTAATTTTAGTTCTGACTGTGCTCCCTAAGGTAGATTTCGGGCCAGACACCTATGTATGAATTTTGATAAAAAATCGAATTTTTTGACGTTCTATGTGAGGCAGGCGGGCGTGCGAGGTGTCAGGAGACAGGTCTCGACGCGGGCTAGCTCACGAGAACGGTTACAGAAGTACGTTCAGTATAAAAATTTTGAATTATGGCCAAAAAACCGGATTTTTTGGTGAAAAATCGGATTTTCAGCGACCGAGAGGGGTTTCGGTTCGCGCTCAGCGCCGGGAAACCTGGGTTCGTACAGCGAAAACCCGATCGACAAAAAACTATGGTAATCTAATAATAAACGAAGTTGTTATTAAATTTTGAAATATTAAAAAATCCAAAAATAAGGGTAAGTGCCTAAAACAAAACCACCCCTTAAGGAAAGTCAGAAATAATTTGTCAGGTGTGTAGCGGGGGCTAATTTAGCACGTTTAAGGTTGAAAACCGCTACCAAAACGCTATCCTGGTGTTGTAGATATCGTAATTTTAGTTCTGACTGTGCTCCCTAAGGTAGATTTCGGGCCAGACACCTATGTATGAATTTTGATAAAAAATCGAATTTTTTGACGTTCTATGTGAGGCAGGCGGGCGTGCGAGGTGTCAGGAGACAGGTCTCGACGCGGGCTAGCTCACGAGAACGGTTACAGAAGTACGTTCAGTATAAAAATTTTGAATTATGGCCAAAAAACCGGATTTTTTGGTGAAAAATCGGATTTTCAGCGACCGAGAGGGGTTTCGGTTCGCGCTCAGCGCCGGGAAACCTGGGTTCGTACAGCGAAAACCCGATCGACAAAAAACTATGGTAATCTAATAATAAACGAAGTTGTTATTAAATTTTGAAATATTAAAAAATCCAAAAATAAGGGTAAGTGCCTAAAACAAAACCACCCCTTAAGGAAAGTCAGAAATAATTTGTCAGGTGTGTAGCGGGGGCTAATTTAGCACGTTTAAGGTTGAAAACCGCTACCAAAACGCTATCCTGGTGTTGTAGATATCGTAATTTTAGTTCTGACTGTGCTCCCTAAGGTAGATTTCGGGCCAGACACCTATGTATGAATTTTGATAAAAAATCGAATTTTTTGACGTTCTATGTGAGGCAGGCGGGCGTGCGAGGTGTCAGGAGACAGGTCTCGACGCGGGCTAGCTCACGAGAACGGTTACAGAAGTACGTTCAGTATAAAAATTTTGAATTATGGCCAAAAAACCGGATTTTTTGGTGAAAAATCGGATTTTCAGCGACCGAGAGGGGTTTCGGTTCGCGCTCAGCGCCGGGAAACCTGGGTTCGTACAGCGAAAACCCGATCGACAAAAAACTATGGTAATCTAATAATAAACGAAGTTGTTATTAAATTTTGAAATATTAAAAAATCCAAAAATAAGGGTAAGTGCCTAAAACAAAACCACCCCTTAAGGAAAGTCAGAAATAATTTGTCAGGTGTGTAGCGGGGGCTAATTTAGCACGTTTAAGGTTGAAAACCGCTACCAAAACGCTATCCTGGTGTTGTAGATATCGTAATTTTAGTTCTGACTGTGCTCCCTAAGGTAGATTTCGGGCCAGACACCTATGTATGAATTTTGATAAAAAATCGAATTTTTTGACGTTCTATGTGAGGCAGGCGGGCGTGCGAGGTGTCAGGAGACAGGTCTCGACGCGGGCTAGCTCACGAGAACGGTTACAGAAGTACGTTCAGTATAAAAATTTTGAATTATGGCCAAAAAACCGGATTTTTTGGTGAAAAATCGGATTTTCAGCGACCGAGAGGGGTTTCGGTTCGCGCTCAGCGCCGGGAAACCTGGGTTCGTACAGCGAAAACCCGATCGACAAAAAACTATGGTAATCTAATAATAAACGAAGTTGTTATTAAATTTTGAAATATTAAAAAATCCAAAAATAAGGGTAAGTGCCTAAAACAAAACCACCCCTTAAGGAAAGTCAGAAATAATTTGTCAGGTGTGTAGCGGGGGCTAATTTAGCACGTTTAAGGTTGAAAACCGCTACCAAAACGCTATCCTGGTGTTGTAGATATCGTAATTTTAGTTCTGACTGTGCTCCCTAAGGTAGATTTCGGGCCAGACACCTATGTATGAATTTTGATAAAAAATCGAATTTTTTGACGTTCTATGTGAGGCAGGCGGGCGTGCGAGGTGTCAGGAGACAGGTCTCGACGCGGGCTAGCTCACGAGAACGGTTACAGAAGTACGTTCAGTATAAAAATTTTGAATTATGGCCAAAAAACCGGATTTTTTGGTGAAAAATCGGATTTTCAGCGACCGAGAGGGGTTTCGGTTCGCGCTCAGCGCCGGGAAACCTGGGTTCGTACAGCGAAAACCCGATCGACAAAAAACTATGGTAATCTAATAATAAACGAAGTTGTTATTAAATTTTGAAATATTAAAAAATCCAAAAATAAGGGTAAGTGCCTAAAACAAAACCACCCCTTAAGGAAAGTCAGAAATAATTTGTCAGGTGTGTAGCGGGGGCTAATTTAGCACGTTTAAGGTTGAAAACCGCTACCAAAACGCTATCCTGGTGTTGTAGATATCGTAATTTTAGTTCTGACTGTGCTCCCTAAGGTAGATTTCGGGCCAGACACCTATGTATGAATTTTGATAAAAAATCGAATTTTTTGACGTTCTATGTGAGGCAGGCGGGCGTGCGAGGTGTCAGGAGACAGGTCTCGACGCGGGCTAGCTCACGAGAACGGTTACAGAAGTACGTTCAGTATAAAAATTTTGAATTATGGCCAAAAAACCGGATTTTTTGGTGAAAAATCGGATTTTCAGCGACCGAGAGGGGTTTCGGTTCGCGCTCAGCGCCGGGAAACCTGGGTTCGTACAGCGAAAACCCGATCGACAAAAAACTATGGTAATCTAATAATAAACGAAGTTGTTATTAAATTTTGAAATATTAAAAAATCCAAAAATAAGGGTAAGTGCCTAAAACAAAACCACCCCTTAAGGAAAGTCAGAAATAATTTGTCAGGTGTGTAGCGGGGGCTAATTTAGCACGTTTAAGGTTGAAAACCGCTACCAAAACGCTATCCTGGTGTTGTAGATATCGTAATTTTAGTTCTGACTGTGCTCCCTAAGGTAGATTTCGGGCCAGACACCTATGTATGAATTTTGATAAAAAATCGAATTTTTTGACGTTCTATGTGAGGCAGGCGGGCGTGCGAGGTGTCAGGAGACAGGTCTCGACGCGGGCTAGCTCACGAGAACGGTTACAGAAGTACGTTCAGTATAAAAATTTTGAATTATGGCCAAAAAACCGGATTTTTTGGTGAAAAATCGGATTTTCAGCGACCGAGAGGGGTTTCGGTTCGCGCTCAGCGCCGGGAAACCTGGGTTCGTACAGCGAAAACCCGATCGACAAAAAACTATGGTAATCTAATAATAAACGAAGTTGTTATTAAATTTTGAAATATTAAAAAATCCAAAAATAAGGGTAAGTGCCTAAAACAAAACCACCCCTTAAGGAAAGTCAGAAATAATTTGTCAGGTGTGTAGCGGGGGCTAATTTAGCACGTTTAAGGTTGAAAACCGCTACCAAAACGCTATCCTGGTGTTGTAGATATCGTAATTTTAGTTCTGACTGTGCTCCCTAAGGTAGATTTCGGGCCAGACACCTATGTATGAATTTTGATAAAAAATCGAATTTTTTGACGTTCTATGTGAGGCAGGCGGGCGTGCGAGGTGTCAGGAGACAGGTCTCGACGCGGGCTAGCTCACGAGAACGGTTACAGAAGTACGTTCAGTATAAAAATTTTGAATTATGGCCAAAAAACCGGATTTTTTGGTGAAAAATCGGATTTTCAGCGACCGAGAGGGGTTTCGGTTCGCGCTCAGCGCCGGGAAACCTGGGTTCGTACAGCGAAAACCCGATCGACAAAAAACTATGGTAATCTAATAATAAACGAAGTTGTTATTAAATTTTGAAATATTAAAAAATCCAAAAATAAGGGTAAGTGCCTAAAACAAAACCACCCCTTAAGGAAAGTCAGAAATAATTTGTCAGGTGTGTAGCGGGGGCTAATTTAGCACGTTTAAGGTTGAAAACCGCTACCAAAACGCTATCCTGGTGTTGTAGATATCGTAATTTTAGTTCTGACTGTGCTCCCTAAGGTAGATTTCGGGCCAGACACCTATGTATGAATTTTGATAAAAAATCGAATTTTTTGACGTTCTATGTGAGGCAGGCGGGCGTGCGAGGTGTCAGGAGACAGGTCTCGACGCGGGCTAGCTCACGAGAACGGTTACAGAAGTACGTTCAGTATAAAAATTTTGAATTATGGCCAAAAAACCGGATTTTTTGGTGAAAAATCGGATTTTCAGCGACCGAGAGGGGTTTCGGTTCGCGCTCAGCGCCGGGAAACCTGGGTTCGTACAGCGAAAACCCGATCGACAAAAAACTATGGTAATCTAATAATAAACGAAGTTGTTATTAAATTTTGAAATATTAAAAAATCCAAAAATAAGGGTAAGTGCCTAAAACAAAACCACCCCTTAAGGAAAGTCAGAAATAATTTGTCAGGTGTGTAGCGGGGGCTAATTTAGCACGTTTAAGGTTGAAAACCGCTACCAAAACGCTATCCTGGTGTTGTAGATATCGTAATTTTAGTTCTGACTGTGCTCCCTAAGGTAGATTTCGGGCCAGACACCTATGTATGAATTTTGATAAAAAATCGAATTTTTTGACGTTCTATGTGAGGCAGGCGGGCGTGCGAGGTGTCAGGAGACAGGTCTCGACGCGGGCTAGCTCACGAGAACGGTTACAGAAGTACGTTCAGTATAAAAATTTTGAATTATGGCCAAAAAACCGGATTTTTTGGTGAAAAATCGGATTTTCAGCGACCGAGAGGGGTTTCGGTTCGCGCTCAGCGCCGGGAAACCTGGGTTCGTACAGCGAAAACCCGATCGACAAAAAACTATGGTAATCTAATAATAAACGAAGTTGTTATTAAATTTTGAAATATTAAAAAATCCAAAAATAAGGGTAAGTGCCTAAAACAAAACCACCCCTTAAGGAAAGTCAGAAATAATTTGTCAGGTGTGTAGCGGGGGCTAATTTAGCACGTTTAAGGTTGAAAACCGCTACCAAAACGCTATCCTGGTGTTGTAGATATCGTAATTTTAGTTCTGACTGTGCTCCCTAAGGTAGATTTCGGGCCAGACACCTATGTATGAATTTTGATAAAAAATCGAATTTTTTGACGTTCTATGTGAGGCAGGCGGGCGTGCGAGGTGTCAGGAGACAGGTCTCGACGCGGGCTAGCTCACGAGAACGGTTACAGAAGTACGTTCAGTATAAAAATTTTGAATTATGGCCAAAAAACCGGATTTTTTGGTGAAAAATCGGATTTTCAGCGACCGAGAGGGGTTTCGGTTCGCGCTCAGCGCCGGGAAACCTGGGTTCGTACAGCGAAAACCCGATCGACAAAAAACTATGGTAATCTAATAATAAACGAAGTTGTTATTAAATTTTGAAATATTAAAAAATCCAAAAATAAGGGTAAGTGCCTAAAACAAAACCACCCCTTAAGGAAAGTCAGAAATAATTTGTCAGGTGTGTAGCGGGGGCTAATTTAGCACGTTTAAGGTTGAAAACCGCTACCAAAACGCTATCCTGGTGTTGTAGATATCGTAATTTTAGTTCTGACTGTGCTCCCTAAGGTAGATTTCGGGCCAGACACCTATGTATGAATTTTGATAAAAAATCGAATTTTTTGACGTTCTATGTGAGGCAGGCGGGCGTGCGAGGTGTCAGGAGACAGGTCTCGACGCGGGCTAGCTCACGAGAACGGTTACAGAAGTACGTTCAGTATAAAAATTTTGAATTATGGCCAAAAAACCGGATTTTTTGGTGAAAAATCGGATTTTCAGCGACCGAGAGGGGTTTCGGTTCGCGCTCAGCGCCGGGAAACCTGGGTTCGTACAGCGAAAACCCGATCGACAAAAAACTATGGTAATCTAATAATAAACGAAGTTGTTATTAAATTTTGAAATATTAAAAAATCCAAAAATAAGGGTAAGTGCCTAAAACAAAACCACCCCTTAAGGAAAGTCAGAAATAATTTGTCAGGTGTGTAGCGGGGGCTAATTTAGCACGTTTAAGGTTGAAAACCGCTACCAAAACGCTATCCTGGTGTTGTAGATATCGTAATTTTAGTTCTGACTGTGCTCCCTAAGGTAGATTTCGGGCCAGACACCTATGTATGAATTTTGATAAAAAATCGAATTTTTTGACGTTCTATGTGAGGCAGGCGGGCGTGCGAGGTGTCAGGAGACAGGTCTCGACGCGGGCTAGCTCACGAGAACGGTTACAGAAGTACGTTCAGTATAAAAATTTTGAATTATGGCCAAAAAACCGGATTTTTTGGTGAAAAATCGGATTTTCAGCGACCGAGAGGGGTTTCGGTTCGCGCTCAGCGCCGGGAAACCTGGGTTCGTACAGCGAAAACCCGATCGACAAAAAACTATGGTAATCTAATAATAAACGAAGTTGTTATTAAATTTTGAAATATTAAAAAATCCAAAAATAAGGGTAAGTGCCTAAAACAAAACCACCCCTTAAGGAAAGTCAGAAATAATTTGTCAGGTGTGTAGCGGGGGCTAATTTAGCACGTTTAAGGTTGAAAACCGCTACCAAAACGCTATCCTGGTGTTGTAGATATCGTAATTTTAGTTCTGACTGTGCTCCCTAAGGTTTTTTTTTTTTTTTTTTTTTTATGGTAGGTGAAAATCATCCAATGACGAAACCCGCTCTTGGGCGGAGCGGGAGACCAGTGTCAGACTCTTACTGACTAAAAAACCTACCCCGTACCTTCCTTGCCTTATTTCTGGAGTCGAGGTTACAGTTTTCACTTACCCTCTAGGCTCCAGGAGGCTTCGACCCTGAAGGGCCCCTGCAGTTTGCTGACAACTCCTTGAGGCGCGCGGGAACGGTGCGCGCCGTTGACGACTTGGACTCGGTCTTACCAGACGATCGGACGGCGAGCTACCCATTGCTCACCGTCCGCGAGCCAGTGTCTACGGTGGCCGGATATCGGCAGGATCGCGGCGGCGACGGCTACGGCGAGTACGCCGTTGCCTTTGCCTTATGCGGTCGGCCTCCTCCTTTACGAGCATTACTGCTTCGCAGAAGGAGGCGACCGCCTGCCATTCCTCTTCGCTGCGGACCATGGCCTGGACCAGGGCCCGGCGCGAGAGGTCGCCGCCGCCGATCACCCCCACGAGGACACGGCGATGCTCTTCCCAAGCAGGGCACACCTCCACCGTGTGCTCCACCGTGTCCTCCGGGCTCGCCTCACAGTGGCGACACCCGGACGTCTCTTCCGCACGAATCCGGTGCAGGAATCTCCCGAACTTCCCATGTCCGGTGAGAACCTGCGTCATGCGGAAAGTGAGGACGCCGTGAGGTCTATCCAGCCACGCCTCAAAGAGGGGCACTACCGCTGAGATTACGGTGTGCCCAGCGCTGGGTTGCGACAGTCGCTGTTTCCACTTCACCATGAGATCTCGCCGGAGCTCCTTCCGCCACGCCTCGACATGTTCGGGCAGCGGATCTTCGCCCCGGCGTTGCATCTCCACGCGCTGGTCGTGCATGTGTGCAAGGACTGTTGCCTCCAAATCCCATGGTGGTAGGCCAGCAAGGAGGCTCGCCGCCTCGCGGGACACCGTGCGGTATCCCCGCACCATCCGGATGGCCATGACCCTCTGGCAGGCGTTCAGCTGGGCCGCCGGGCGTTTACGTAGCGTCGGCGCCCACACTGGTGCCCCATAAAGGGCCATGGACCGGACGATGCCGGCGTAGAGCCTCCGGCAGAAGGCGTCTGGACCCCCAAGGTTCGGCAGGAGCCGCTTGAGAGCAGCCCCCGTCCGATTGAGTTTGGGGGCCAGACGTCGGAAGTGCTCCTCGAAATTCCATCGGCTGTCGAGGACAAGTCCTAGGTACTTCATCGTCGACCCGACGCCGATGTGAACTCCTTCTACCGTTAGTTGGGAACCCATTGGTGGCGCGTTCCGAGGGCCGTGAAAGCACATGGCCTCGGACTTGTGCAGTGCCACCTTGAGTCCCAACTGCTGGATCCTCTCAACGACTGTCGCAACCCCGCGTGTCGCTAGTTCGACCGCCGCCTGGTACGACCTTCCCTGCGCTAGGACCAGCGTGTCGTCTGCGTAGCAGACCACGCTGACCCCTACGGGGAGGTCGGCGCGCAGCACGTAGTCGTACCCGATGTTCCACAAGGGCGGTCCTAGCACCGATCCCTGTGGGACACCGCACGACATCTCTCGCCGTTTCCAATCTCCTTGGTGACCGGGGTAGACTATGTACCTGTCGGACAGGTAGGCCTCGATCGTACGACAGAGGTAGTCGGGCACCCGGTGATACCGGAGTGCCGTCCTAATGCAACTCCAGGGCAGGGAATTAAAGGCGTTGGCAATGTCCAACGACACCGCCAAGACACACCTGCCCCGGGACACCGCATCCCCCGTCGTGAGGGCTCGCACGCGCATGATGGCGTCCACCGTGGAGCGCCTCCTGCGAAACCCGAACTGGTCGTCCGCGAGATCGGGCCCCTTCAGTGTTAGGTGCTTGACGAGGCGGTCTGCAATGACTCTTTCAAAGAGCTTGCCCACCTCGTCAAGCAGCACAATGGGCCGATACGCGGACGGAGAGTCCGCAGGGCGCCCCGGCTTCGCGACGAGGACCAGTTTTCCCCGTCTTCCAGGGAAGTGGGAACTGGCCCCTCTCCAAGCATGCGCTAAAGAGCCCCCCCAATCGAGACCCGAGAGCCTCCATGGCCAGGACCCATGCCTTTCCTGGCAAGCCGTCGGGTCCTGGGGCGGTATTCTTCGCACCCATCCTGCGTACCGCCACTCTCATCTCTACCTCGGTCACTTCCGGAGCATTGGTACCGTCGTCGCTGACGTGGTCCGCGTCAGACACCGCTGGTGGCGGAGCCATGGGCGGGGGGGAGTGGTCCCCCCGCGCAGGGAACAGAGCGCTCACCACACCCTCCACGATCTGTGGCCGGAGACTCTGCGTCAACGGGGGAGCCCATGGGCGGAGTTTCTCCCGCACCAACTTGTATGGGCGTCCCCACGGATCAGCGTTGAGCGTCCCCAGCCACGCTTTGCAGGCCTCGTCTTTGGCCCGCTTTATCTCTGATCGGAGGGTGCGCCTTGCCACCCTGTATCCCTCGTACAGCTCCGCCTCTACGGCCTCCGCACCCGGCGGGCGGAAGCGGCGCCTGCGGTGTCTGGTATACCGGTGTCGCGCAGCATTGCATGCGGCGCGCAGCGTCGCAAGCTCTGGCGACCACCAGTACACCTGGCGTCGGGCGCGTCCTGGGCGGAGACGGGGCATTGCCGCGTCGCAAATTTGCGACAAGGCCTCCCGGAACCACTCCGCCTCGACGTCGATGTCGGCAGGCCTGACCGGTGCTTGCACCCAGGCCTGCACCGCCGCGGCTTCCAGGAAGAGCTCCTTCTCCAGCTGCCTCAGCGCCCAACGCGGACCACATGGGGTCTGTCGGACCGGCGCGGTCGAGGTCTGGGCGGAGACGTCAAACCGGATATACCGGTGGTCCGAGTATGTCTCCACCCCCTCCATGACGCGCCAGTCAACTACACGCGGTGTCAGAGTGGGGCTGGCGAACGAAATGTCCACCACGGACTCACCCTGCACCCGCACACACGTGGGGACAGAACCCCGGTTTAGGACGACCAGGCCTGTTTCCAGAGCCCAGTCCTCCACCAACCGACCCCGCTGGTTCGTGAGCCGGGAACCCCAAGCCATGTTCCAGGCGTTGAAGTCCCCGCAAACGACCACGGGGAGGGTACCATACCCAGCGACGACGGTCTTCAGCTCCCTGAGGGAGTCGTGAAGATCGGCGAGAGTTCTGTTCGGGGACAGGTAGACGCCTACCACTGCAATGTCCCCGAACCGTGCTGCCACGCAACCCCGACCCTTCGTGACGGCCTCGAGGGTCGGGGTACCAGCGGCGGCCGACGAGATAAGGGTCACCGAGCCGCTCAGGTCCTGAACCCAGTCAGCTCTGGGCAAGACAAAGTGCGGCTCGGAGACCACGGCGACGTTTATCGACCACTGCGCCATGCTCTGGAGCAACAGATCCTGAGCTGGGGCGCAGTGGTTGATATTCGCCTGGAGGAGACGTAATGGAGCCGTTATTGGCAGTCCATAGTCTCCTCCCTGGCCCTCTGAGAGGGTGCCGCCACAGTGGTTGCGGCGGCGACGGCAGCAACAGCGGCGGCGGCAGAGGAAGCGGCTGCGGTTGCGGCGGTGTTGCTGGTGGGGGGCCGGCGAAGTTTGGCCTTCACGCTGGCCGGGGGGTCGCAGGACCTGCACCCAGCCCGGTGGTCGGCCTGCTTGCCCGCCGCCGCACATGCGTAACAATGCGGCGCATTCCGGCACTCAGCAGACCTATGACCGGGCTTACCACACTGGTAGCAGTGGTCGCTGCGATCCACCTCCGCGGCACAGAAGGCCCCCACGTGGTGCCCCACGTGGCAGCGGTAGCACCGCAGAGGTCTGGGCTCCAGCAGTTTTACCTGGGCGGAGACCCAGCCCACAAGAAGCCGTCGGCCCCCACTGGTGATGGCCTTGGCCGCCGGCACGGGGCAGCTTACCGTGACGGCTCGCATGCCCGTGCTGTCAGCGCGGATGGTGCCCGCCCGAACCTGTTCGGGCGTGCAACCGCCCACCCTGACGATGGCGGCCACCACCTCGTCCACCTTGACTGAGTCGTCCAGGCCCATGATGCGCATGTCGATGCACTTGGTGGGCCTGGACACTCGGGCCTCCTCCGCACTGAGGGCCACCCTAATCTTCTCGGCCAGGGTGTCAGCGACACTGGCCGAGCCGGGGACCTCCAGAATTCGGGCCCCCGTTAGGGTCTGCCTAATGCAGAAGCCCCCAGGCACTCCGAGCTCTTCAAGGTGGGGCAACACCGCCCGCCTTGCCTTCTCCATGACGGCGTCATAGTTCGCGCCCTTCTTTCCCGCTTCAGGCTGTAGTGTGATCACTACAGCCTCGGATTTCGGGGCGCGAAGTCTCGCCGCCATGGCCCGCTTTCGGCGCTCTTGGCGCTTTGCGCGCTTTTTGGCCGCCCTGCGCGCCTTGCCCGCGCTTTTCTTGGCGCCGACGACCGTCCAGTCGGCGCCAGACGATGGCTCTTGAGGCTGGGGAGGCGGCAGGCGCGGCTGAGTCGCCGCCCCCGCAATAGGAGCTGCCGCTGGTCTGGCAGCAGGCGCCACGGCACCCCTCGCGGGAGGAGCGGCCCGCGCCCGACGCTGCCCAGCCACCGGGGCCGGCCTCGCAGGCTCCGGCGCTGAGGCCCTACGCCCGGCTTGCCCCAACGGGCCCGCCCTGGGCGCAGCAGCCGTGGCCGCAGCGGCAGCGGCATAAGTTGCCGCTTGGCGCTGGCCGGAGGTCGCCAGTGGAGGGCGTAGGACTATGCCCTCCAGCAGGGACAGCTGCCGCTGGATCTGCAGCTGGAACTGTTGCTGCTGCTGCTGCAGCTGCTGCCGGAAGGCAGCCAGCTCCGACTGCACCAGCGTTAGCAGCTGGCTCCCTGCCTCAGGCTGGGGCTGGGGCTGACTTTGCCCCTGCCCCTGCCCGGGACCCCCTCCGACGGCCTCCCGCCGAACGGCTCCAGGGCCCGCGGGCCCGGCCCGAAGCTCGGCCCGGAGCTCGGCCCGCAGCTTCGCCACACTCTTGTCCAAGGCCTTATCGAAGGCCTCGGACAAAGAGGTGGCGTGCTTCAAAACCGTCTTCGCCTTGGAAGACGGCTTTGCGAGCCTCTTGCGGCCCATGTCGCGCAGCGCCGCGACCATCAGCTCGCCGAAGGACCTGCGGGCCTCTTCGGCGGAGTCCGCCCCAGCGTCTGGCGCGCCACAAGCCTGACGCGGCGGGCGCTCTCCAGCGCCGACCGCACCAGGGTGGCGCCCCTCCGCAGCCAGCTTTTCAGCTCGCTGAGCGGACTCCTGCGCAGTGAGCCCCCTGCCTCTACCTCGGCTTTGGACCCCACCGCGACTGCCGGTGGGGATCTTTGGGGCCGAACCCTTCTCATTATCGGAGGACGATTGCCCGTCCTCCGATTTGGTGCGCTTCCGGAAGGAACGCGAGTCCCTTCCGGAGTTGCCCACCAACTCCTCCTCCTCCAACTCCGAGCCTGAGCTCCTTCTGGACGCAGCGTCGGACTCCGACCGCTCGTCACTCTCCGAAATTTGGGTTTTAAAAAATTTAGATTTCTGCATTTTTATTCCCACGAGTATGAACTTTGTGTACTGGCTCAAATACATGGTTCGCACTAGGGACTAATTAAGCTACCCATTAGTCAAGCTTACAACCTCCCTCACGGTGCGCCGCCGCTTGGAGGTTTGGGGTGATTTTTTATAGAGGTTGTCTTCCTCGCGGCCCGGGCGGTTAAGCCAAGGCCCTCGACCCCCATCGAAAGTCAGAAACATGACCTTGGACAATCTTTGGGGCTACGAGTCTAGCGGTGGCAGAAGGAGGAGGAACTCTTCCTCCTGCCTGCCCGATGGCAGGGTGAGTGCACACCGAGCCCGCTCTTACCTCGTCGCTGTGCCCTCTGCTAAATCAGAGGGACACGCGTTGAGGCGTTACTCCCAACAGAATATTCGCAAGCCGCCATCGAGCACCCTTAGGCAGGGATTGCCCAAGGGTGGGTCGATGGCGGCCTCCCGGGGTGCACCGTCCCGCAGACTGGTCTTCACTCCGGACGTGTCCGCAAGGGAACTCCAGCGTGCTCCCTAAGGTAGATTTCGGGCCAGACACCTATGTATGAATTTTGATAAAAAATCGAATTTTTTGACGTTCTATGTGAGGCAGGCGGGCGTGCGAGGTGTCAGGAGACAGGTCTCGACGCGGGCTAGCTCACGAGAACGGTTACAGAAGTACGTTCAGTATAAAAATTTTGAATTATGGCCAAAAAACCGGATTTTTTGGTGAAAAATCGGATTTTCAGCGACCGAGAGGGGTTTCGGTTCGCGCTCAGCGCCGGGAAACCTGGGTTCGTACAGCGAAAACCCGATCGACAAAAAACTATGGTAATCTAATAATAAACGAAGTTGTTATTAAATTTTGAAATATTAAAAAATCCAAAAATAAGGGTAAGTGCCTAAAACAAAACCACCCCTTAAGGAAAGTCAGAAATAATTTGTCAGGTGTGTAGCGGGGGCTAATTTAGCACGTTTAAGGTTGAAAACCGCTACCAAAACGCTATCCTGGTGTTGTAGATATCGTAATTTTAGTTCTGACTGTGCTCCCTAAGGTAGATTTCGGGCCAGACACCTATGTATGAATTTTGATAAAAAATCGAATTTTTTGACGTTCTATGTGAGGCAGGCGGGCGTGCGAGGTGTCAGGAGACAGGTCTCGACGCGGGCTAGCTCACGAGAACGGTTACAGAAGTACGTTCAGTATAAAAATTTTGAATTATGGCCAAAAAACCGGATTTTTTGGTGAAAAATCGGATTTTCAGCGACCGAGAGGGGTTTCGGTTCGCGCTCAGCGCCGGGAAACCTGGGTTCGTACAGCGAAAACCCGATCGACAAAAAACTATGGTAATCTAATAATAAACGAAGTTGTTATTAAATTTTGAAATATTAAAAAATCCAAAAATAAGGGTAAGTGCCTAAAACAAAACCACCCCTTAAGGAAAGTCAGAAATAATTTGTCAGGTGTGTAGCGGGGGCTAATTTAGCACGTTTAAGGTTGAAAACCGCTACCAAAACGCTATCCTGGTGTTGTAGATATCGTAATTTTAGTTCTGACTGTGCTCCCTAAGGTAGATTTCGGGCCAGACACCTATGTATGAATTTTGATAAAAAATCGAATTTTTTGACGTTCTATGTGAGGCAGGCGGGCGTGCGAGGTGTCAGGAGACAGGTCTCGACGCGGGCTAGCTCACGAGAACGGTTACAGAAGTACGTTCAGTATAAAAATTTTGAATTATGGCCAAAAAACCGGATTTTTTGGTGAAAAATCGGATTTTCAGCGACCGAGAGGGGTTTCGGTTCGCGCTCAGCGCCGGGAAACCTGGGTTCGTACAGCGAAAACCCGATCGACAAAAAACTATGGTAATCTAATAATAAACGAAGTTGTTATTAAATTTTGAAATATTAAAAAATCCAAAAATAAGGGTAAGTGCCTAAAACAAAACCACCCCTTAAGGAAAGTCAGAAATAATTTGTCAGGTGTGTAGCGGGGGCTAATTTAGCACGTTTAAGGTTGAAAACCGCTACCAAAACGCTATCCTGGTGTTGTAGATATCGTAATTTTAGTTCTGACTGTGCTCCCTAAGGTTTTTTTTTTTTTTTTTTTTTTTTTATTATGGTAGGTGAAAATCATCCAATGACGAAACCCGCTCTTGGGCGGAGCGGGAGACCAGTGTCAGACTCTTACTGACTAAAAAACCTACCCCGTACCTTCCTTGCCTTATTTCTGGAGTCGAGGTTACAATTTTCATTTACCCTCTAGGCTCCAGGAGGCTTCGACCCTGAAGGGCCCCTGCAGTTTGCTGACAACTCCTTGAGGCGCGCGGGAACGGTGCGCGCCGTTGACGACCTGGACTCGGTCTTACCAGACGATCGGACGGCGAGCTACCCATTGCTCACCGTCCGCGAGCCAGTGTCTACGGTGGCCGGATATCGGCAGGATCGCGGCGGCGACGGCTACGGCGTGTACGCCGTTGCCTTTGCCTTATGCGGTCGGCCTCCTCCTTTACGAGCATTACTGCTTCGCAGAAGGAGGCGACCGCCTGCCATTCCTCTTCGCTGCGGACCATGGCCTGAACCAGGGCCCGGCGCGAGAGGTCGCCGCCGCCGATCACCCCCACGAGGACACGGCGATGCTCTTCCCAAGCAGGGCACACCTCCACCGTGTGCTCCACCGTGTCCTCCGGGCTCGCCTCACAGTGGCGACACCCGGACGTCTCTTCCGCACGAATCCGGTGCAGGAATCTCCCGAACTTCCCATGTCCGGTGAGAACCTGCGTCATGCGGAAAGTGAGGACGCCGTGAGGTCTATCCAGCCACGCCTCAAAGAGGGGCACTACCGCTGAGATTACGGTGTGCCCAGCGCTGGGTTGCGACAGTCGCTGTTTCCACTTCACCATGAGATCTCGCCGGAGCTCCTTCCGCCACGCCTCGACATGTTCGGGCAGCGGATCTTCGCCCCGGCGTTGCATCTCCACGCGCTGGTCGTGCATGTGTGCAAGGACTGTTGCCTCCAAATCCCATGGTGGTAGGCCAGCAAGGAGGCTCGCCGCCTCGCGGGACACCGTGCGGTATCCCCGCACCATCCGGATGGCCATGACCCTCTGGCAGGCGTTCAGCTGGGCCGCCGGGCGTTTACGTAGCGTCGGCGCCCACACTGGTGCCCCATAAAGGGCCATGGACCGGACGATGCCGGCGTAGAGCCTCCGGCAGAAGGCGTCTGGACCCCCAAGGTTCGGCAGGAGCCGCTTGAGAGCAGCCCCCGTCCGATTGAGTTTGGGGGCCAGACGTCGGAAGTGCTCCTCGAAATTCCATCGGCTGTCGAGGACAAGTCCTAGGTACTTCATCGTCGACCCGACGCCGATGTGAACTCCTTCTACCGTTAGTTGGGAACCCGTTGGTGGCGCGTTCCGAGGGCCGTGAAAGCACATGGCCTCGGACTTGTGCAGTGCCACCTTGAGTCCCAACTGCTGGATCCTCTCAACGACTGTCGCAACCCCGCGTGTCGCTAGTTCGACCGCCGCCTGGTACGACCTTCCCTGCGCTAGGACCAGCGTGTCGTCTGCGTAGCAGACCACGCTGACCCCTACGGGGAGGTCGGCGCGCAGCACGTAGTCGTACCCGATGTTCCACAAGGGCGGTCCTAGCACCGATCCCTGTGGGACACCGCACGACATCTCTCGCCGTTTCCAATCTCCTTGGTGACCGGGGTAGACTATGTACCTGTCGGACAGGTAGGCCTCGACTGTACGACAGAGGTAGTCGGGCACCCGGTGATACCGGAGTGCCGTCCTAATGCAACTCCAGGGCAGGGAATTAAAGGCGTTGGCAATGTCCAACGACACCGCCAAGACACACCTGCCCCGGGACACCGCATCCCCCGTCGTGAGGGCTCGCACGCGCATGATGGCGTCCACCGTGGAGCGCCTCCTGCGAAACCCGAACTGGTCGTCCGCGAGATCGGGCCCCTTCAGTGTTAGGTGCTTGACGAGGCGGTCTGCAATGACTCTTTCAAAGAGCTTGCCCACCTCGTCAAGCAGCACAATGGGCCGATACGCGGACGGAGAGTCCGCAGGGCGCCCCGGCTTCGCGACGAGGACCAGTTTTCCCGTCTTCCAGGGAAGTGGGAACTGGCCCCTCTCCAAGCATGCGCTAAAGAGCCCCCCCAATCGAGACCCGAGAGCCTCCATGGCCAGGACCCATGCCTTTCCTGGCAAGCCGTCGGGTCCTGGGGCGGTATTCTTCGCACCCATCCTGCGTACCGCCACTCTCATCTCTACCTCGGTCACTTCCGGAGCATTGGTACCGTCGTCGCTGACGTGGTCCGCGTCAGACACCGCTGGTGGCGGAGCCATGGGCGGGGGGGAGTGGTCCCCCCGCGCAGGGAACAGAGCGCTCACCACACCCTCCACGATCTGTGGCCGGAGACTCTGCGTCAACGGGGGAGCCCATGGGCGGAGTTTCTCCCGCACCAACTTGTATGGGCGTCCCCACGGATCAGCGTTGAGCGTCCCCAGCCACGCTTTGCAGGCCTCGTCTTTGGCCCGCTTTATCTCCGATCGGAGGGTGCGCCTTGCCACCCTGTATCCCTCGTACAGCTCCGCCTCTACGGCCTCCGCACCCGGCGGGCGGAAGCGGCGCCTGCGGTGTCTGGTATACCGGTGTCGCGCAGCATTGCATGCGGCGCGCAGCGTCGCAAGCTCTGGCGACCACCAGTACACCTGGCGTCGGGCGCGTCCTGGGCGGAGACGGGGCATTGCCGCGTCGCAAATTTGCGACAAGGCCTCCCGGAACCACTCCGCCTCGACGTCGATGTCGGCAGGCCTGACCGGTGCTTGCACCCAGGCCTGCACCGCCGCGGCTTCCAGGAAGAGCTCCTTCTCCAGCTGCCTCAGCGCCCAACGCGGACCACATGGGGTCTGTCGGACCGGCGCGGTCGAGGTCTGGGCGGAGACGTCAAACCGGATATACCGGTGGTCCGAGTATGTCTCCACCCCCTCCATGACGCGCCAGTCAACTACACGCGGTGTCAGAGTGGGGCTGGCGAACGAAATGTCCACCACGGACTCACCCTGCACCCGCACACACGTGGGGACAGAACCCCGGTTTAGGACGACCAGGCCTGTTTCCAGAGCCCAGTCCTCCACCAACCGACCCCGCTGGTTCGTGAGCCGGGAACCCCAAGCCATGTTCCAGGCGTTGAAGTCCCCGCAAACGACCACGGGGAGGGTACCATACCCAGCGACGACGGTCTTCAGCTCCCTGAGGGAGTCGTGAAGATCGGCGAGAGTTCTGTTCGGGGACAGGTAGACGCCTACCACTGCAATGTCCCCGAACCGTGCTGCCACGCAACCCCGACCCTTCGTGACGGCCTCGAGGGTCGGGGTACCAGCGGCGGCCGACGAGATAAGGGTCACCGAGCCGCTCAGGTCCTGAACCCAGTCAGCTCTGGGCAAGACAAAGTGCGGCTCGGAGACCACGGCGACGTTTATCGACCACTGCGCCATGCTCTGGAGCAACAGATCCTGAGCTGGGGCGCAGTGGTTGACATTCGCCTGGAGGAGACGAAATGGGGCCGTTATTGGCAGTCCATTGTCTCCTCCCTAGCCCTCTGAGAGGGCACCGCCACGGCGGTAGCGGCGGCGACGGAAACCGCGCCGGCGGCCGAAGAAGCGGCTGCGGCGGCGGCGGTGGTGGTCGGGGGCCGACGAAGTTTGGCCTTCACGTTGGCCGGGGGGTCGCAGGACCTGCTCCCAGCCCGGTGGTCGGCCTGCTTGCCTGCCGCCGCACATGCGTAACAGTGCGGCGCATTCCGGCACTCAGCAGACCTGTGACCGGGCTTACCGCATTGGTAGCAGTGGTCACTGCGATCCACCTCCGCGGCACAGAAGGCCCCCACGTGGTGCCCCACGTGGCAGCGGAAGCACCGCAGAGGTCTGGGCTCCAGCAGTTTAACCTGGGCGGAAACCCAGCCCACAAGAAGCCGTCGGCCCTCGCCAGTGATGGCCTTGGCCGCCGGCACGGGGCAGCTTACCGTTACGGCTCGCATGCCCGTGCTGTCAACGCGGATGGTACCCGCCCGAACCTGTTCGGTCGTGCAACCACCCACCCTGACGATGGCGGCCACCACCTCGTCCACCTTGACTGAATCGTCCAGGCCCATAATGCGCATGTCAATGCACTTGGTGGGCCTGGACACTCGGGCCTCCTCCGCACTGAGGGCCACCCTAATCTTGTCGGCCAGGATGTCAGCGACACTGGCCGAGCCGGGGACCTCAAGAATCCGGGCCCCCGTTAGGGTCTGCCTTATGCAGAAGCCCCCAGGCACTCCGAGCTCGTCAAGGTGGGGCAACACCGCCCGCCTTGCCTTCTCCATGACGGAGTCGTAGTTCGCGCCCTTCTTTCCCGCTTCAGGCTGCAGTGTGATCACTACAGCCTCGGATTTCGGGGCGCGAAGTCTCGCCGCCATGGCACGCTTCTTGCGCTCTTGGCGCTTAGCGCGCTTCTTGGCCGCCCTGCGCGCCTTGCCTGCACTTTTCTTGGCGCCGACGACCGTCCAGTCGGCGCCAGACGATGATGATGGATCTTGGCGCGACTGGGTCGCCGCCACCGCGATGGGAGCGCCCGCTGGCCTAGCAGCAGCTGGCGCCACAACACCCCTCGTGGGAGGAGCGGCCCGCGCTCGACGCTGCCCAGCCACCGGGGCTGGCCTCATAGGCTCCGGCGCTGAGGCCCTGCGCCCGGCTTGCCCCAACGGGCCCGCCTTGGGCGCAGCAGCCGTGGCCGCAGCGGCAGCGGCATAAGTTGCCGCTTGGCGCTGGCCGGAGGTCGCCAGTGGAGGGCGCAAAATTATGCCCTCCAGCAGGGACAGCTGCCGCTGGATCTGCAGCTGGAACTGCTGCTGCTGCTGCTGCAGCTGCTGCTGAAGGGCAGCCAGCTCCGACCGCACCAGCGTCAGCAGCTGGTTCCCTGCCTCAGGCTGGGGCTGGGGCCGACTTTGCCCCTGCCCCTGCCCGGAACCCCCTCCGACGGCCTCCCGCCGAACGGCACCAGGGCCCGCGGGCCCGGCCCGAAGCTCAGCTTGGACCTCGGCCCGCAGCTTCGCCACACTCCTGTCCAAGGCCTTATCGAAGGCCTCGGACAAAGCGGTGGCGTGCTTCAAAACGGTCTTCTCTTTCGAAGCCCGTTTTGCGACCCTCTTGCGGCCCATGTCGCGCAGCGCCGCGACCACCAGCTCGCCGAAAGATCGGCGCGCCTCTTCAGCGGAGTCCGCCCCAGCGTCTGGCGCGCCACCAGACTGACGCGGCGGGCGCTCCCCAGCGCTGACCGCACCAGGGTGGCGCCCTTCCGCGGCAAGCTTTTCCGCTCGCTGAGCGGACTCCTGCGGCGTGAGCCCCCTCCCTTTGCCTCGGCTTTGGCCCCCACCGCGACTCCCGGTGGGGATCTTTGGGGCCGAGCCCTTCCCATCTTCGGAGGACGACTGCCCGTCCCCCGATTTGGTGCGCTTCCGGAAGGAGCGCGAGTCCCTTCCGGAGTTGCCCACCAACTCCTCCTCCATCTCCGAGCCTGAGCTCCCGCTGGACGCAGCGTCGGACTCCGACCGCTCGTCACTCTCAACAATTTTGATGAAAAATTTATTAGAATCCATTTTTGTTCCCACGAGTAATTAACGTTTTGTACTGGCTCAAATACATGGTTCGCACTAGAGACTAATTAAGCTACCCATTAGTCAAGCTTACAACCTCCCTCACGGTGCGCCGCCGCTTGGAGGTTTGGGGTGATTTTTTATAGAGGTTGTCTTCCTCGCGGCCCGGGCGGTTAAGCCAAGGCCCTCGACCCCCATCGAAAGTCAGAAACATGACCTTGGACAATCTTTGGGGCTACGAGTCTAGCGGTGGCAGAAGGAGGAGGAACTCTTCCTCCTGCCTGCCCGATGGCAGGGTGAGTGCACACCGAGCCCGCTCTTACCTCGTCGCTGTGCCCTCTGCTAAATCAGAGGGACACGCGTTGAGGCGATACTCCCAACAGAATATTCGCAAGCCGCCATCGAGCACCCTTAGGCAGGGATTGCCCAAGGGTGGGTCGATGGCGGCCTCCCGGGGTGCACCGTCCCGCAGACTGGTCTTCACTCCGGACGTGTCCGCAAGGGAACTCCAGCCTGCGGGCGCTCGAGGAGGTTTTCTGTCATGGCACCCCGTGCTCCCTAAGGTAGATTTCGGGCCAGACACCTATGTATGAATTTTGATAAAAAATCGAATTTTTTGACGTTCTATGTGAGGCAGGCGGGCGTGCGAGGTGTCAGGAGACAGGTCTCGACGCGGGCTAGCTCACGAGAACGGTTACAGAAGTACGTTCAGTATAAAAATTTTGAATTATGGCCAAAAAACCGGATTTTTTGGTGAAAAATCGGATTTTCAGCGACCGAGAGGGGTTTCGGTTCGCGCTCAGCGCCGGGAAACCTGGGTTCGTACAGCGAAAACCCGATCGACAAAAAACTATGGTAATCTAATAATAAACGAAGTTGTTATTAAATTTTGAAATATTAAAAAATCCAAAAATAAGGGTAAGTGCCTAAAACAAAACCACCCCTTAAGGAAAGTCAGAAATAATTTGTCAGGTGTGTAGCGGGGGCTAATTTAGCACGTTTAAGGTTGAAAACCGCTACCAAAACGCTATCCTGGTGTTGTAGATATCGTAATTTTAGTTCTGACTGTGCTCCCTAAGGTAGATTTCGGGCCAGACACCTATGTATGAATTTTGATAAAAAATCGAATTTTTTGACGTTCTATGTGAGGCAGGCGGGCGTGCGAGGTGTCAGGAGACAGGTCTCGACGCGGGCTAGCTCACGAGAACGGTTACAGAAGTACGTTCAGTATAAAAATTTTGAATTATGGCCAAAAAACCGGATTTTTTGGTGAAAAATCGGATTTTCAGCGACCGAGAGGGGTTTCGGTTCGCGCTCAGCGCCGGGAAACCTGGGTTCGTACAGCGAAAACCCGATCGACAAAAAACTATGGTAATCTAATAATAAACGAAGTTGTTATTAAATTTTGAAATATTAAAAAATCCAAAAATAAGGGTAAGTGCCTAAAACAAAACCACCCCTTAAGGAAAGTCAGAAATAATTTGTCAGGTGTGTAGCGGGGGCTAATTTAGCACGTTTAAGGTTGAAAACCGCTACCAAAACGCTATCCTGGTGTTGTAGATATCGTAATTTTAGTTCTGACTGTGCTCCCTAAGGTAGATTTCGGGCCAGACACCTATGTATGAATTTTGATAAAAAATCGAATTTTTTGACGTTCTATGTGAGGCAGGCGGGCGTGCGAGGTGTCAGGAGACAGGTCTCGACGCGGGCTAGCTCACGAGAACGGTTACAGAAGTACGTTCAGTATAAAAATTTTGAATTATGGCCAAAAAACCGGATTTTTTGGTGAAAAATCGGATTTTCAGCGACCGAGAGGGGTTTCGGTTCGCGCTCAGCGCCGGGAAACCTGGGTTCGTACAGCGAAAACCCGATCGACAAAAAACTATGGTAATCTAATAATAAACGAAGTTGTTATTAAATTTTGAAATATTAAAAAATCCAAAAATAAGGGTAAGTGCCTAAAACAAAACCACCCCTTAAGGAAAGTCAGAAATAATTTGTCAGGTGTGTAGCGGGGGCTAATTTAGCACGTTTAAGGTTGAAAACCGCTACCAAAACGCTATCCTGGTGTTGTAGATATCGTAATTTTAGTTCTGACTGTGCTCCCTAAGGTAGATTTCGGGCCAGACACCTATGTATGAATTTTGATAAAAAATCGAATTTTTTGACGTTCTATGTGAGGCAGGCGGGCGTGCGAGGTGTCAGGAGACAGGTCTCGACGCGGGCTAGCTCACGAGAACGGTTACAGAAGTACGTTCAGTATAAAAATTTTGAATTATGGCCAAAAAACCGGATTTTTTGGTGAAAAATCGGATTTTCAGCGACCGAGAGGGGTTTCGGTTCGCGCTCAGCGCCGGGAAACCTGGGTTCGTACAGCGAAAACCCGATCGACAAAAAACTATGGTAATCTAATAATAAACGAAGTTGTTATTAAATTTTGAAATATTAAAAAATCCAAAAATAAGGGTAAGTGCCTAAAACAAAACCACCCCTTAAGGAAAGTCAGAAATAATTTGTCAGGTGTGTAGCGGGGGCTAATTTAGCACGTTTAAGGTTGAAAACCGCTACCAAAACGCTATCCTGGTGTTGTAGATATCGTAATTTTAGTTCTGACTGTGCTCCCTAAGGTAGATTTCGGGCCAGACACCTATGTATGAATTTTGATAAAAAATCGAATTTTTTGACGTTCTATGTGAGGCAGGCGGGCGTGCGAGGTGTCAGGAGACAGGTCTCGACGCGGGCTAGCTCACGAGAACGGTTACAGAAGTACGTTCAGTATAAAAATTTTGAATTATGGCCAAAAAACCGGATTTTTTGGTGAAAAATCGGATTTTCAGCGACCGAGAGGGGTTTCGGTTCGCGCTCAGCGCCGGGAAACCTGGGTTCGTACAGCGAAAACCCGATCGACAAAAAACTATGGTAATCTAATAATAAACGAAGTTGTTATTAAATTTTGAAATATTAAAAAATCCAAAAATAAGGGTAAGTGCCTAAAACAAAACCACCCCTTAAGGAAAGTCAGAAATAATTTGTCAGGTGTGTAGCGGGGGCTAATTTAGCACGTTTAAGGTTGAAAACCGCTACCAAAACGCTATCCTGGTGTTGTAGATATCGTAATTTTAGTT
Source organism: Mythimna loreyi (assembly GCA_029852875.1). Lineage (NCBI taxonomy): Eukaryota > Metazoa > Arthropoda > Insecta > Lepidoptera > Noctuidae > Mythimna > Mythimna loreyi. The sequence goes on from JARGEH010000084.1 coordinate 29,141, forward strand.
CTGACTGTGCTCCCTAAGGTAGATTTCGGGCCAGACACCTATGTATGAATTTTGATAAAAAATCGAATTTTTTGACGTTCTATGTGAGGCAGGCGGGCGTGCGAGGTGTCAGGAGACAGGTCTCGACGCGGGCTAGCTCACGAGAACGGTTACAGAAGTACGTTCAGTATAAAAATTTTGAATTATGGCCAAAAAACCGGATTTTTTGGTGAAAAATCGGATTTTCAGCGACCGAGAGGGGTTTCGGTTCGCGCTCAGCGCCGGGAAACCTGGGTTCGTACAGCGAAAACCCGATCGACAAAAAACTATGGTAATCTAATAATAAACGAAGTTGTTATTAAATTTTGAAATATTAAAAAATCCAAAAATAAGGGTAAGTGCCTAAAACAAAACCACCCCTTAAGGAAAGTCAGAAATAATTTGTCAGGTGTGTAGCGGGGGCTAATTTAGCACGTTTAAGGTTGAAAACCGCTACCAAAACGCTATCCTGGTGTTGTAGATATCGTAATTTTAGTTCTGACTGTGCTCCCTAAGGTAGATTTCGGGCCAGACACCTATGTATGAATTTTGATAAAAAATCGAATTTTTTGACGTTCTATGTGAGGCAGGCGGGCGTGCGAGGTGTCAGGAGACAGGTCTCGACGCGGGCTAGCTCACGAGAACGGTTACAGAAGTACGTTCAGTATAAAAATTTTGAATTATGGCCAAAAAACCGGATTTTTTGGTGAAAAATCGGATTTTCAGCGACCGAGAGGGGTTTCGGTTCGCGCTCAGCGCCGGGAAACCTGGGTTCGTACAGCGAAAACCCGATCGACAAAAAACTATGGTAATCTAATAATAAACGAAGTTGTTATTAAATTTTGAAATATTAAAAAATCCAAAAATAAGGGTAAGTGCCTAAAACAAAACCACCCCTTAAGGAAAGTCAGAAATAATTTGTCAGGTGTGTAGCGGGGGCTAATTTAGCACGTTTAAGGTTGAAAACCGCTACCAAAACGCTATCCTGGTGTTGTAGATATCGTAATTTTAGTTCTGACTGTGCTCCCTAAGGTAGATTTCGGGCCAGACACCTATGTATGAATTTTGATAAAAAATCGAATTTTTTGACGTTCTATGTGAGGCAGGCGGGCGTGCGAGGTGTCAGGAGACAGGTCTCGACGCGGGCTAGCTCACGAGAACGGTTACAGAAGTACGTTCAGTATAAAAATTTTGAATTATGGCCAAAAAACCGGATTTTTTGGTGAAAAATCGGATTTTCAGCGACCGAGAGGGGTTTCGGTTCGCGCTCAGCGCCGGGAAACCTGGGTTCGTACAGCGAAAACCCGATCGACAAAAAACTATGGTAATCTAATAATAAACGAAGTTGTTATTAAATTTTGAAATATTAAAAAATCCAAAAATAAGGGTAAGTGCCTAAAACAAAACCACCCCTTAAGGAAAGTCAGAAATAATTTGTCAGGTGTGTAGCGGGGGCTAATTTAGCACGTTTAAGGTTGAAAACCGCTACCAAAACGCTATCCTGGTGTTGTAGATATCGTAATTTTAGTTCTGACTGTGCTCCCTAAGGTAGATTTCGGGCCAGACACCTATGTATGAATTTTGATAAAAAATCGAATTTTTTGACGTTCTATGTGAGGCAGGCGGGCGTGCGAGGTGTCAGGAGACAGGTCTCGACGCGGGCTAGCTCACGAGAACGGTTACAGAAGTACGTTCAGTATAAAAATTTTGAATTATGGCCAAAAAACCGGATTTTTTTGGTGAAAAATCGGATTTTCAGCGACCGAGAGGGGTTTCGGTTCGCGCTCAGCGCCGGGAAACCTGGGTTCGTACAGCGAAAACCCGATCGACAAAAAACTATGGTAATCTAATAATAAACGAAGTTGTTATTAAATTTTGAAATATTAAAAAATCCAAAAATAAGGGTAAGTGCCTAAAACAAAACCACCCCTTAAGGAAAGTCAGAAATAATTTGTCAGGTGTGTAGCGGGGGCTAATTTAGCACGTTTAAGGTTGAAAACCGCTACCAAAACGCTATCCTGGTGTTGTAGATATCGTAATTTTAGTTCTGACTGTGCTCCCTAAGGTAGATTTCGGGCCAGACACCTATGTATGAATTTTGATAAAAAATCGAATTTTTTGACGTTCTATGTGAGGCAGGCGGGCGTGCGAGGTGTCAGGAGACAGGTCTCGACGCGGGCTAGCTCACGAGAACGGTTACAGAAGTACGTTCAGTATAAAAATTTTGAATTATGGCCAAAAAACCGGATTTTTTGGTGAAAAATCGGATTTTCAGCGACCGAGAGGGGTTTCGGTTCGCGCTCAGCGCCGGGAAACCTGGGTTCGTACAGCGAAAACCCGATCGACAAAAAACTATGGTAATCTAATAATAAACGAAGTTGTTATTAAATTTTGAAATATTAAAAAATCCAAAAATAAGGGTAAGTGCCTAAAACAAAACCACCCCTTAAGGAAAGTCAGAAATAATTTGTCAGGTGTGTAGCGGGGGCTAATTTAGCACGTTTAAGGTTGAAAACCGCTACCAAAACGCTATCCTGGTGTTGTAGATATCGTAATTTTAGTTCTGACTGTGCTCCCTAAGGTAGATTTCGGGCCAGACACCTATGTATGAATTTTGATAAAAAATCGAATTTTTTGACGTTCTATGTGAGGCAGGCGGGCGTGCGAGGTGTCAGGAGACAGGTCTCGACGCGGGCTAGCTCACGAGAACGGTTACAGAAGTACGTTCAGTATAAAAATTTTGAATTATGGCCAAAAAACCGGATTTTTTGGTGAAAAATCGGATTTTCAGCGACCGAGAGGGGTTTCGGTTCGCGCTCAGCGCCGGGAAACCTGGGTTCGTACAGCGAAAACCCGATCGACAAAAAACTATGGTAATCTAATAATAAACGAAGTTGTTATTAAATTTTGAAATATTAAAAAATCCAAAAATAAGGGTAAGTGCCTAAAACAAAACCACCCCTTAAGGAAAGTCAGAAATAATTTGTCAGGTGTGTAGCGGGGGCTAATTTAGCACGTTTAAGGTTGAAAACCGCTACCAAAACGCTATCCTGGTGTTGTAGATATCGTAATTTTAGTTCTGACTGTGCTCCCTAAGGTAGATTTCGGGCCAGACACCTATGTATGAATTTTGATAAAAAATCGAATTTTTTGACGTTCTATGTGAGGCAGGCGGGCGTGCGAGGTGTCAGGAGACAGGTCTCGACGCGGGCTAGCTCACGAGAACGGTTACAGAAGTACGTTCAGTATAAAAATTTTGAATTATGGCCAAAAAACCGGATTTTTTGGTGAAAAATCGGATTTTCAGCGACCGAGAGGGGTTTCGGTTCGCGCTCAGCGCCGGGAAACCTGGGTTCGTACAGCGAAAACCCGATCGACAAAAAACTATGGTAATCTAATAATAAACGAAGTTGTTATTAAATTTTGAAATATTAAAAAATCCAAAAATAAGGGTAAGTGCCTAAAACAAAACCACCCCTTAAGGAAAGTCAGAAATAATTTGTCAGGTGTGTAGCGGGGGCTAATTTAGCACGTTTAAGGTTGAAAACCGCTACCAAAACGCTATCCTGGTGTTGTAGATATCGTAATTTTAGTTCTGACTGTGCTCCCTAAGGTAGATTTCGGGCCAGACACCTATGTATGAATTTTGATAAAAAATCGAATTTTTTGACGTTCTATGTGAGGCAGGCGGGCGTGCGAGGTGTCAGGAGACAGGTCTCGACGCGGGCTAGCTCACGAGAACGGTTACAGAAGTACGTTCAGTATAAAAATTTTGAATTATGGCCAAAAAACCGGATTTTTTGGTGAAAAATCGGATTTTCAGCGACCGAGAGGGGTTTCGGTTCGCGCTCAGCGCCGGGAAACCTGGGTTCGTACAGCGAAAACCCGATCGACAAAAAACTATGGTAATCTAATAATAAACGAAGTTGTTATTAAATTTTGAAATATTAAAAAATCCAAAAATAAGGGTAAGTGCCTAAAACAAAACCACCCCTTAAGGAAAGTCAGAAATAATTTGTCAGGTGTGTAGCGGGGGCTAATTTAGCACGTTTAAGGTTGAAAACCGCTACCAAAACGCTATCCTGGTGTTGTAGATATCGTAATTTTAGTTCTGACTGTGCTCCCTAAGGTAGATTTCGGGCCAGACACCTATGTATGAATTTTGATAAAAAATCGAATTTTTTGACGTTCTATGTGAGGCAGGCGGGCGTGCGAGGTGTCAGGAGACAGGTCTCGACGCGGGCTAGCTCACGAGAACGGTTACAGAAGTACGTTCAGTATAAAAATTTTGAATTATGGCCAAAAAACCGGATTTTTTGGTGAAAAATCGGATTTTCAGCGACCGAGAGGGGTTTCGGTTCGCGCTCAGCGCCGGGAAACCTGGGTTCGTACAGCGAAAACCCGATCGACAAAAAACTATGGTAATCTAATAATAAACGAAGTTGTTATTAAATTTTGAAATATTAAAAAATCCAAAAATAAGGGTAAGTGCCTAAAACAAAACCACCCCTTAAGGAAAGTCAGAAATAATTTGTCAGGTGTGTAGCGGGGGCTAATTTAGCACGTTTAAGGTTGAAAACCGCTACCAAAACGCTATCCTGGTGTTGTAGATATCGTAATTTTAGTTCTGACTGTGCTCCCTAAGGTAGATTTCGGGCCAGACACCTATGTATGAATTTTGATAAAAAATCGAATTTTTTGACGTTCTATGTGAGGCAGGCGGGCGTGCGAGGTGTCAGGAGACAGGTCTCGACGCGGGCTAGCTCACGAGAACGGTTACAGAAGTACGTTCAGTATAAAAATTTTGAATTATGGCCAAAAAAACCGGATTTTTTGGTGAAAAATCGGATTTTCAGCGACCGAGAGGGGTTTCGGTTCGCGCTCAGCGCCGGGAAACCTGGGTTCGTACAGCGAAAACCCGATCGACAAAAAACTATGGTAATCTAATAATAAACGAAGTTGTTATTAAATTTTGAAATATTAAAAAATCCAAAAATAAGGGTAAGTGCCTAAAACAAAACCACCCCTTAAGGAAAGTCAGAAATAATTTGTCAGGTGTGTAGCGGGGGCTAATTTAGCACGTTTAAGGTTGAAAACCGCTACCAAAACGCTATCCTGGTGTTGTAGATATCGTAATTTTAGTTCTGACTGTGCTCCCTAAGGTAGATTTCGGGCCAGACACCTATGTATGAATTTTGATAAAAAATCGAATTTTTTGACGTTCTATGTGAGGCAGGCGGGCGTGCGAGGTGTCAGGAGACAGGTCTCGACGCGGGCTAGCTCACGAGAACGGTTACAGAAGTACGTTCAGTATAAAAATTTTGAATTATGGCCAAAAAACCGGATTTTTTGGTGAAAAATCGGATTTTCAGCGACCGAGAGGGGTTTCGGTTCGCGCTCAGCGCCGGGAAACCTGGGTTCGTACAGCGAAAACCCGATCGACAAAAAACTATGGTAATCTAATAATAAACGAAGTTGTTATTAAATTTTGAAATATTAAAAAATCCAAAAATAAGGGTAAGTGCCTAAAACAAAACCACCCCTTAAGGAAAGTCAGAAATAATTTGTCAGGTGTGTAGCGGGGGCTAATTTAGCACGTTTAAGGTTGAAAACCGCTACCAAAACGCTATCCTGGTGTTGTAGATATCGTAATTTTAGTTCTGACTGTGCTCCCTAAGGTAGATTTCGGGCCAGACACCTATGTATGAATTTTGATAAAAAATCGAATTTTTTGACGTTCTATGTGAGGCAGGCGGGCGTGCGAGGTGTCAGGAGACAGGTCTCGACGCGGGCTAGCTCACGAGAACGGTTACAGAAGTACGTTCAGTATAAAAATTTTGAATTATGGCCAAAAAACCGGATTTTTTGGTGAAAAATCGGATTTTCAGCGACCGAGAGGGGTTTCGGTTCGCGCTCAGCGCCGGGAAACCTGGGTTCGTACAGCGAAAACCCGATCGACAAAAAACTATGGTAATCTAATAATAAACGAAGTTGTTATTAAATTTTGAAATATTAAAAAATCCAAAAATAAGGGTAAGTGCCTAAAACAAAACCACCCCTTAAGGAAAGTCAGAAATAATTTGTCAGGTGTGTAGCGGGGGCTAATTTAGCACGTTTAAGGTTGAAAACCGCTACCAAAACGCTATCCTGGTGTTGTAGATATCGTAATTTTAGTTCTGACTGTGCTCCCTAAGGTAGATTTCGGGCCAGACACCTATGTATGAATTTTGATAAAAAATCGAATTTTTTGACGTTCTATGTGAGGCAGGCGGGCGTGCGAGGTGTCAGGAGACAGGTCTCGACGCGGGCTAGCTCACGAGAACGGTTACAGAAGTACGTTCAGTATAAAAATTTTGAATTATGGCCAAAAAACCGGATTTTTTGGTGAAAAATCGGATTTTCAGCGACCGAGAGGGGTTTCGGTTCGCGCTCAGCGCCGGGAAACCTGGGTTCGTACAGCGAAAACCCGATCGACAAAAAACTATGGTAATCTAATAATAAACGAAGTTGTTATTAAATTTTGAAATATTAAAAAATCCAAAAATAAGGGTAAGTGCCTAAAACAAAACCACCCCTTAAGGAAAGTCAGAAATAATTTGTCAGGTGTGTAGCGGGGGCTAATTTAGCACGTTTAAGGTTGAAAACCGCTACCAAAACGCTATCCTGGTGTTGTAGATATCGTAATTTTAGTTCTGACTGTGCTCCCTAAGGTAGATTTCGGGCCAGACACCTATGCATGAATTTTGATAAAAAATCGAATTTTTTGACGTTCTATGTGAGGCAGGCGGGCGTGCGAGGTGTCAGGAGACAGGTCTCGACGCGGGCTAGCTCACGAGAACGGTTACAGAAGTACGTTCAGTATAAAAATTTTGAATTATGGCCAAAAAACCGGATTTTTTGGTGAAAAATCGGATTTTCAGCGACCGAGAGGGGTTTCGGTTCGCGCTCAGCGCCGGGAAACCTGGGTTCGTACAGCGAAAACCCGATCGACAAAAAACTATGGTAATCTAATAATAAACGAAGTTGTTATTAAATTTTGAAATATTAAAAAATCCAAAAATAAGGGTAAGTGCCTAAAACAAAACCACCCCTTAAGGAAAGTCAGAAATAATTTGTCAGGTGTGTAGCGGGGGCTAATTTAGCACGTTTAAGGTTGAAAACCGCTACCAAAACGCTATCCTGGTGTTGTAGATATCGTAATTTTAGTTCTGACTGTGCTCCCTAAGGTAGATTTCGGGCCAGACACCTATGTATGAATTTTGATAAAAAATCGAATTTTTTGACGTTCTATGTGAGGCAGGCGGCGTGCGAGGTGTCAGGAGACAGGTCTCGACGCGGGCTAGCTCACGAGAACGGTTACAGAAGTACGTTCAGTATAAAAATTTTGAATTATGGCCAAAAAACCGGATTTTTTGGTGAAAAATCGGATTTTCAGCGACCGAGAGGGGTTTCGGTTCGCGCTCAGCGCCGGGAAACCTGGGTTCGTACAGCGAAAACCCGATCGACAAAAAACTATGGTAATCTAATAATAAACGAAGTTGTTATTAAATTTTGAAATATTAAAAAATCCAAAAATAAGGGTAAGTGCCTAAAACAAAACCACCCCTTAAGGAAAGTCAGAAATAATTTGTCAGGTGTGTAGCGGGGGCTAATTTAGCACGTTTAAGGTTGAAAACCGCTACCAAAACGCTATCCTGGTGTTGTAGATATCGTAATTTTAGTTCTGACTGTGCTCCCTAAGGTAGATTTCGGGCAGACACCTATGTATGAATTTTGATAAAAAATCGAATTTTTTTGACGTTCTATGTGAGGCAGGCGGGCGTGCGAGGTGTCAGGAGACAGGTCTCGACGCGGGCTAGCTCACGAGAACGGTTACAGAAGTACGTTCAGTATAAAAATTTTGAATTATGGCCAAAAAACCGGATTTTTTGGTGAAAAAATCGGATTTTCAGCGACCGAGAGGGGTTTCGGTTCGCGCTCAGCGCCGGGAAACCTGGGTTCGTACAGCGAAAACCCGATCGACAAAAAACTATGGTAATCTAATAATAAACGAAGTTGTTATTAAATTTTGAAATATTAAAAAATCCAAAAATAAGGGTAAGTGCCTAAAACAAAACCACCCCTTAAGGAAAGTCAGAAATAATTTGTCAGGTGTGTAGCGGGGGCTAATTTAGCACGTTTAAGGTTGAAAACCGCTTACCAAAACGCTATCCTGGTGTTGTAGATATCGTAATTTTAGTTCTGACTGTGCTCCCTAAGGTAGATTCGGGCCAGACACCTATGTATGAATTTTGATAAAAAATCGAATTTTTTGACGTTCTATGTGAGGCAGGCGGGCGTGCGAGGTGTCAGGAGACAGGTCTCGACGCGGGCTAGCTCACGAGAACGGTTACAGAAGTACGTTCAGTATAAAAATTTTGAATTATGGCCAAAAAACCGGATTTTTTGGTGAAAAATCGGATTTTCAGCGACCGAGAGGGGTTTCGGTTCGCGCTCAGCGCCGGGAAACCTGGGTTCGTACAGCGAAAACCCGATCGACAAAAAACTATGGTAATCTAATAATAAACGAAGTTGTTATTAAATTTTGAAATATTAAAAAATCCAAAATAAGGGTAAGTGCCTAAAACAAAACCACCCCTTAAGGAAAGTCAGAAATAATTTGTCAGGTGTGTAGCGGGGGCTAATTTAGCACGTTTAAGGTTGAAAACCGCTACCAAAACGCTATCCTGGTGTTGTAGATATCGTAATTTTAGTTCTGACTGTGCTCCCTAAGGTAGATTTCGGGCCAGACACTATGTATGAATTTTGATAAAAAATCGAATTTTTTGACGTTCTATGTGAGGCAGGCGGGCGTGCGAGGTGTCAGGAGACAGGTCTCGACGCGGGCTAGCTCACGAGAACGGTTACAGAAGTACGTTCAGTATAAAAATTTTGAATTATGGCCAAAAACCGGATTTTTTGGTGAAAAATCGGATTTTCAGCGACCGAGAGGGGTTTCGGTTCGCGCTCAGCGCCGGGAAACCTGGGTTCGTACAGCGAAAACCCGATCGACAAAAAACTATGGTAATCTAATAATAAACGAAGTTGTTATTAAATTTTGAAATATAAAAAAATCCAAAAATAAGGGTAAGTGCCTAAAACAAAACCACCCCTTAAGGAAAGTCAGAAATAATTTGTCAGGTGTGTAGCGGGGCTAATTTAGCACGTTTAAGGTTGAAAACCGCTACCAAAACGCTATCCTGGTGTTGTAGATATCGTAATTTTAGTTCTGACTGTGCTCCCTAAGGTAGATTTCGGGCCAGACACCTATGTATGAATTTTGATAAAAAATCGAATTTTTTGACGTTCTATGTGAGGCAGGCGGGCGTGCGAGGTGTCAGGAGACAGGTCTCGACGCGGGCTAGCTCACGAGAACGGTTACAGAAGTACGTTCAGTATAAAAATTTTGAATTATGGCCAAAAAACCGGATTTTTTGGTGAAAAATCGGATTTTCAGCGACCGAGAGGGGTTTCGGTTCGCGCTCAGCGCCGGGAAACCTGGGTTCGTACAGCGAAAACCCGATCGACAAAAAACTATGGTAATCTAATAATAAACGAAGTTGTTATTAAATTTTGAAATATTAAAAATCCAAAAATAAGGGTAAGTGCCTAAAACAAAACCACCCCTTAAGGAAAGTCAGAAATAATTTGTCAGGTGTGTAGCGGGGGCTAATTTAGCACGTTTAAGGTTGAAAACCGCTACCAAAAACGCTATCCTGGTGTTGTAGATATCGTAATTTTAGTTCTGACTGTGCTCCCTAAGGTAGATTTCGGGCCAGACACCTATGTATGAATTTGATAAAAAATCGAATTTTTTGACGTTCTATGTGAGGCAGGCGGCGTGCGAGGTGTCAGGAGACAGGTCTCGACGCGGGCTAGCTCACGAGAACGGTTACAGAAGTACGTTCAGTATAAAAATTTTGAATTATGGCCAAAAAAACCGGATTTTTTGGTGAAAAATCGGATTTTCAGCGACCGAGAGGGGTTTCGGTTCGCGCTCAGCGCCGGGAAACCTGGGTTCGTACAGCGAAAACCCGATCGACAAAAAACTATGGTAATCTAATAATAAACGAAGTTGTTATTAAATTTTGAAATATTAAAAAATCCAAAAATAAGGGTAAGTGCCTAAAACAAAACCACCCCTTAAGGAAAGTCAGAAATAATTTGTCAGGTGTGTAGCGGGGGCTAATTTAGCACGTTTAAGGTTGAAAACCGCTACCAAAACGCTATCCTGGTGTTGTAGATATCGTAATTTTAGTTCTGACTGTGCTCCCTAAGGTAGATTTCGGGCCAGACACCTATGTATGAATTTTGATAAAAAATCGAATTTTTTGACGTTCTATGTGAGGCAGGCGGGCGTGCGAGGTGTCAGGAGACAGTCTCGACGCGGGCTAGCTCACGAGAACGGTTACAGAAGTACGTTCAGTATAAAAATTTTGAATTATGGCCAAAAAACCGGATTTTTTGGTGAAAAATCGGATTTTCAGCGACCGAGAGGGGGTTTCGGTTCGCGCTCAGCGCCGGGAAACCTGGGTTCGTACAGCGAAAACCCGATCGACAAAAAACTATGGTAATCTAATAATAAACGAAGTTGTTATTAAATTTTGAAATATTAAAAAATCCAAAAATAAGGGTAAGTGCCTAAACAAAACCACCCCTTAAGGAAAGTCAGAAATAATTTGTCAGGTGTGTAGCGGGGGCTAATTTAGCACGTTTAAGGTTGAAAACCGCTACCAAAACGCTATCCTGGTGTTGTAGATATCGTAATTTTAGTTCTGACTGTGCTCCCTAAGGTAGATTTCGGGCCAGACACCTATGTATGAATTTTGATAAAAAATCGAATTTTTGACGTTCTATGTGAGGCAGGCGGGCGTGCGAGGTGTCAGGAGACAGGTCTCGACGCGGGCTAGCTCACGAGAACGGTTACAGAAGTACGTTCAGTATAAAAATTTTGAATTATGGCCAAAAAACCGGATTTTTTGGTGAAAAATCGGATTTTCAGCGACCGAGAGGGGTTTCGGTTCGCGCTCAGCGCCGGGAAACCTGGGTTCGTACAGCGAAAACCCGATCGACAAAAAACTATGGTAATCTAATAATAAACGAAGTTGTTATTAAATTTTGAAATATTAAAAAATCCAAAAATAAGGGTAAGTGCCTAAAACAAAACCACCCCTTAAGGAAAGTCAGAAATAATTTGTCAGGTGTGTAGCGGGGGCTAATTTAGCACGTTTAAGGTTGAAAACCGCTACCAAAACGCTATCCTGGTGTTGTAGATATCGTAATTTTAGTTCTGACTGTGCTCCCTAAGGTAGATTTCGGGCCAGACACCTATGTATGAATTTTGATAAAAAATCGAATTTTTTGACGTTCTATGTGAGGCAGGCGGGCGTGCGAGGTGTCAGGAGACAGGTCTCGACGCGGGCTAGCTCACGAGAACGGTTACAGAAGTACGTTCAGTATAAAATTTTGAATTATGGCCAAAAAACCGGATTTTTGGTGAAAAATCGGATTTTCAGCGACCGAGAGGGGTTTCGGTTCGCGCTCAGCGCCGGGAAACCTGGGTTCGTACAGCGAAAACCCTATCGACAAAAAACTATGGTAATCTAATAATAAACGAAGTTGTTATTAAATTTTTGAAATATTAAAAAATCCAAAAATAAGGGTAAGTGCCTAAAACAAAACCACCCCTTAAGGAAAGTCAGAAATAATTTGTCAGGTGTGTAGCGGGGGCTAATTTAGCACGTTTAAGGTTGAAAACCGCTACCAAAACGCTATCCTGGTGTTGTAGATATCGTAATTTTAGTTCTGACTGTGCTCCCTAAGGTAGATTTCGGGCCAGACACCTATGTATGAATTTTGATAAAAAATCGAATTTTTTGACGTTCTATGTGAGGCAGGCGGGCGTGCGAGGTGTCAGGAGACAGGTCTCGACGCGGGCTAGCTCACGAGAACGGTTACAGAAGTACGTTCAGTATAAAAAATTTTGAATTATGGCCAAAAAAACCGGATTTTTGGTGAAAAATCGGATTTTCAGCGACCGAGAGGGGTTTCGGTTCGCGCTCAGCGCCGGAAACCTGGGTTCGTACAGCGAAAACCCGATCGACAAAAAACTATGGTAATCTAATAATAAACGAAGTTGTTATTAAATTTTGAAATATTAAAAATCCAAAAATAAGGGTAAGTGCCTAAAACAAAACCACCCCTTAAGGAAAGTCAGAAATAATTTGTCAGGTGTGTAGCGGGGGCTAATTTAGCACGTTTAAGGTTGAAAACCGCTACCAAAACGCTATCCTGGTGTTGTAGATATCGTAATTTTAGTTCTGACTGTGCTCCCTAAGGTAGATTTCGGGCCAGACACCTATGTATGAATTTTGATAAAAAATCGAATTTTTTGACGTTCTATGTGAGGCAGGCGGGCGTGCGAGGTGTCAGGAGACAGGTCTCGACGCGGGCTAGCTCACGAGAACGGTTACAGAAGTACGTTCAGTATAAAAATTTTGATTATGGCCAAAAAACCGGATTTTTGGTGAAAAATCGGATTTTCAGCGACCGAGAGGGGGTTTCGGTTCGCGCTCAGCGCCGGGAAACCTGGGTTCGTACAGCGAAAACCCGATCGACAAAAAACTATGGTAATCTAATAATAAACGAAGTTGTATTAAATTTTGAAATATTAAAAAATCCAAAAATAAGGGTAAGTGCCTAAAACAAAACCACCCCTTAAGGAAAGTCAGAAATAATTTGTCAGGTGTGTAGCGGGGGCTAATTTAGCACGTTTAAGGTTGAAAACCGCTACCAAAACGCTATCCTGGTGTTGTAGATATCGTAATTTTAGTTCTGACTGTGCTCCCTAAGGTAGATTTCGGGCCAGACACCTATGTATGAATTTTGATAAAAAAATCGAATTTTTTGACGTTCTATGTGAGGCAGGCGGGCGTGCGAGGTGTCAGGAGACAGGTCTCGACGCGGGCTAGCTCACGAGAACGGTTACAGAAGTACGTTCAGTATAAAAATTTTGAATTATGGCCAAAAAAACCGGATTTTTTGGTGAAAAATCGGATTTTCAGCGACCGAGAGGGGTTTCGGTTCGCGCTCAGCGCCGGGAAACCTGGGTTCGTACAGCGAAAACCCGATCGACAAAAAACTATGGTAATCTAATAATAAACGAAGTTGTTATTAAATTTTGAAATATTAAAAAATCCAAAAATAAGGGTAAGTGCCTAAAACAAAACCACCCTTAAGGAAAGTCAGAAATAATTTGTCAGGTGTGTAGCGGGGGCTAATTTAGCACGTTTAAGGTTGAAAACCGCTACCAAAACGCTATCCTGGTGTTGTAGATATCGTAATTTTAGTTCTGACTGTGCTCCCTAAGGTAGATTTCGGGCCAGACACCTATGTATGAATTTTGATAAAAAATCGAATTTTTTGACGTTCTATGTGAGGCAGGCGGGCGTGCGAGGTGTCAGGAGACAGGTCTCGACGCGGGCTAGCTCACGAGAACGGTTACAGAAGTACGTTCAGTATAAAAATTTTGAATTATGGCCAAAAAACCGGATTTTTTGGTGAAAAATCGGATTTTCAGCGACCGAGAGGGGTTTCGGTTCGCGCTCAGCGCCGGGAAACCTGGGTTCGTACAGCGAAAACCCGATCGACAAAAAACTATGGTAATCTAATAATAAACGAAGTTGTTATTAAATTTTGAAATATTAAAAAATCCAAAAATAAGGGTAAGTGCCTAAAACAAAACCACCCCTAAGGAAAGTCAGAAATAATTTGTCAGGTGTGTAGCGGGGGCTAATTTAGCACGTTTAAGGTTGAAAACCGCTACCAAAACGCTATCCTGGTGTTGTAGATATCGTAATTTTAGTTCTGACTGTGCTCCCTAAGGTAGATTTCGGGCCAGACACCTATGTATGAATTTTGATAAAAAATCGAATTTTTTGACGTTCTATGTGAGGCAGGCGGGCGTGCGAGGTGTCAGGAGACAGGTCTCGACGCGGGCTAGCTCACGAGAACGGTTACAGAAGTACGTTCAGTATAAAAATTTTGAATTATGGCCAAAAAAACCGGATTTTTTGGTGAAAAATCGGATTTTCAGCGACCGAGAGGGGTTTCGGTTCGCGCTCAGCGCCGGGAAACCTGGGTTCGTACAGCGAAAACCCGATCGACAAAAAACTATGGTAATCTAATAATAAACGAAGTTGTTATTAAATTTTGAAATATTAAAAAATCCAAAAATAAGGGTAAGTGCCTAAAACAAAACCACCCCTTAAGGAAAGTCAGAAATAATTTGTCAGGTGTGTAGCGGGGGCTAATTTAGCACGTTTAAGGTTGAAAACCGCTACCAAAACGCTATCCTGGTGTTGTAGATATCGTAATTTTAGTTCTGACTGTGCTCCCTAAGGTAGATTTCGGGCCAGACACCTATGTATGAATTTTGATAAAAAATCGAATTTTTTGACGTTCTATGTGAGGCAGGCGGGGCGTGCGAGGTGTCAGGAGACAGGTCTCGACGCGGGCTAGCTCACGAGAACGGTTACAGAAGTACGTTCAGTATAAAAATTTTGAATTATGGCCAAAAAAACCGGATTTTTTGGTGAAAAATCGGATTTTCAGCGACCGAGAGGGGTTTCGGTTCGCGCTCAGCGCCGGGAAACCTGGGTTCGTACAGCGAAAACCCGATCGACAAAAAACTATGGTAATCTAATAATAAACGAAGTTGTTATTAAATTTTGAAATATTAAAAAATCCAAAAATAAGGGTAAGTGCCTAAAACAAAACCACCCCTTAAGGAAAGTCAGAAATAATTTGTCAGGTGTGTAGCGGGGGCTAATTTAGCACGTTTAAGGTTGAAAACCGCTACCAAAACGCTATCCTGGTGTTGTAGATATCGTAATTTTAGTTCTGACTGTGCTCCCTAAGGTAGATTTCGGGCCAGACACCTATGTATGAATTTTGATAAAAAATCGAATTTTTTGACGTTCTATGTGAGGCAGGCGGGCGTGCGAGGTGTCAGGAGACAGGTCTCGACGCGGGCTAGCTCACGAGAACGGTTACAGAAGTACGTTCAGTATAAAAATTTTGAATTATGGCCAAAAAACCGGATTTTTTGGTGAAAAATCGGATTTTCAGCGACCGAGAGGGGTTTCGGTTCGCGCTCAGCGCCGGGAAACCTGGGTTCGTACAGCGAAAACCCGATCGACAAAAAACTATGGTAATCTAATAATAAACGAAGTTGTTATTAAATTTTGAAATATTAAAAAATCCAAAAATAAGGGTAGTGCCTAAAAACA
>JARGEH010000071.1:0-67829 GCA_029852875.1 Mythimna loreyi
ACCTGATGGTCAACGCCCGCGACGCGCTGCTCAGCCAGCGGGAAAAGGACCCTGGGCTGCGCCCCTGGATTGCGCTGCACAGCGAGCATGACAGCCGCCACGTACGCATCTGGGTCGAAGACAACGCCGGCGGAATTGACCCGCGTTTACTGGAACGGATTTTCGAGCCGTTCTTCACCACCAAGCCAATCGGTGTGGGCACCGGGCTGGGGCTCTCGGTGAGCTATGGGATCGTGGAAAACATGGGCGGACGCCTGAGCGTCAGCAATGGCGAAGCAGGCGCGAAATTTTGCGTGGAGTTGCCCATCGTACCGGTTCAAATCACCAGATAAGCCCGACCCATGTGGCAGGTGAGGTTGGCACCGACTTCGGCGTTGCCGAGGTTGATGCCCAGTGCACTTAACAAGCCATCCACAATCGGGTCGAGTACTGGCGACAAAACGTTTTTGATCGCGGTTACCAGCGTATTGGTAATGGTCGCGAGTAAACCCGACACAGCCGGTAGGACGCCGCCAGGGGCACTACCCGTTGGGGCAACATAATTTACCTGGATCGCCCCCAATGTATTGACCAGCCCTTTGACCACCTCTGTCGAGGGAGGAACAGACTTATAGGTAGGCGCCAGAGTCATGTCGTTGACCGGAGAAAACAGCAGACTTTGACTCGTCCCTCCCACGGTCGCATGGACGACGGATAGGGATAAGCTACCGCCTACGCCTGCCTTACGCGGACCACAGCCAAATATTCCCTTGCAGGTTTGTACGCCAATATCCACGAGGGCTACTGGATTCACTTCAGATTTTACTGCGGAGGAAAAGGCCTGCGCCGCATCCACTTTTCCTACAGAAACATCTGCAAGCGCAGTCTCAACCTGAACAGTCAGCGATTTCGTCGCATTGCTCGCACAATTGAAATCCGTGACATGGCTTCTCGCGCTCGCCACCTCGATATTGATATCCAGGCCGCTCAACAACTGAAGATCGGTGTGATCACAAGGCTTCAATATCAGGCACAACACTGGATCCAGCAGGCTCACCAAATTCAAATGCAACAAGTTATTTACGACACCTGTCACCGGAGTGGTGATGGCGGAAACCGCAGACGTCAGTCCATTAATGCCATTCAACACGGGCAGTTGAATGGACACCAACGTACGCACTTGTGCGGTGCGCACAAAGATCTGATCGGTCGGCGGGTTCTTCAACAAGCCCTTCTTCGCCAACGCCGGATTGCCAATGGCCGACAACTGCGGTGGCTCGATGACTTTGGTCTGGATCGACACATTGCCCACCAGCGGAATAGCCAGCTGCGCCGCCGCACCCACGGCGTTCTTGCTACTAGATAGCTGCGCCACGGCTTCGAGCAATTGAAACAGCTGCACATTGGAATTCAGCGCCGCCGTCGGGGTGCCGGTGGCAATATCAATCAGGTCGCCCACCGTCAACAGCTTGGTGTTCGGCGCAATGGCTTCAATCGAAATCACGTCATTGATAACCGCGGTGACCGCCGCGCCATTTTTCTGCAAGACCTTGACCGCGGCGTCGATCAACTGGGTGGCGGAGACTGCCGTGCTGAGTAGCGCATCGTAATCGCCGGCCTTCACGTTCAGGTCGATCGCCAACTGGTCGAGGTAACCGAGCAGGTTGACGTTGGTCTGCAGCAAGCCGTTCCAACTCGCCGCCGTGAGCGACTGGCTGCCACCGAGCAGGTTACCCATGACCAGATTAAGCAGAGGGGATTTACTTGAGTCGACGCTGGCCAGGCTGCTGCGGATCGTCAGTTGCGCTACCGGCGGCGGTGTAGCCGCTACGGCAGTGGCGCTCAGGTTGATCTGCGGGGTGATCGGCGCGCCACTGAACAGGTTCCACAAGCCGTTGGCGATGCTGGTCATCACGGTGTGGGAGGCCACTACGCGAATCGCGTCGCTCTTGGTAGCATCGGCGGTAAACACGCGGGTGTTGGCGGCATTGGTTGCCAGGGTGCCGCAGGTCACAGCCAGGGTGCGGCCATTGCCGACCACGAAACCGTTACGCGAGGCGTTTTGCGTGGCATAAGCGTTGGCCGTGGTGTTGGTGCCGCACTGACCACCGAGGCCAGCCGCTTCCAGCGCCGACGTATCGGCGACCGACTGCAGCTTGCGTTTTTCCAGGTACAAACGCCCGCTGTCGACCGCCAGCAGCGTAAACACCAGGGCCAAGGCCAAGGTGCCTGCCGTCATCAAGCCAATCGCCCCACGCTGCCTGGAACCGAATCGGGGAGACATCAAAGCACTCCTGCGCTAACTCTCCGGTGTTGTGCTGGAGTGTAGACAAGGCTCTGGCAGGTTGCTGGCAACTCGCCATATTGGCGACTGACGGAGACCCCGTGAATGTTGGAACATGTTGGAGGGGGCGCCGGTCAGTGCGGTGGGTAGTTGGAGAGGATCTTGGTCACAGTGCTGCGGATAGCCTTGCTGCGGTCCTCTGGATTAGGCGTGCTGGCCATCATTTGCTCGTCACTGCCGCGCCATACCAACTTGCCGTCCTTGCCGTCGAGCAGATCGATCTGGATGGTTGCCACTTTGTAGGTGATGTTGCGCGTTTCGTTGTACATCGGCGCGCCCCAGTAGCCATTCCAGGGGCCGCCCCAAGCGCCGCCATAATTGGTGGTGACCTGTTGCTGGCGGTCTTCGACGATCAGGTAGGCCTGCACATTCAGGTCGGCCTTGGTGCCAGCCGCTGCGGGGCGCAGGCCGCGCTGGTCAAGCTGTTCGCCCACGGCTTGGCGGATGCGTTGCTCGGTAAGGTCGCTCTTGATTCGCGGATCATCCGGGCGGTACTGCAACGCCGGGTCTTTCCAGGCCCAATTGCGGTAGGCGCCGAAGTCTCGGCGGGCGTCGAAATCGTGATTGACCTGGTTGCTCTGGCAACCGCCCAGCAACACAACGACAGCAAGTGCAGCGATACGACGAAACATGGCACTTCTCCAAAAACAACGTGAGCCTGAAATGAGAATAGCTGCTAACTGGGCGGATAGGCAGCCATTGCTTTCTGCATCGCCTTGCGCAAGCTGTCGGCGCGCTCGCTCAGGCTGCCCTGGCTGGTAGTTTCCGCGCTGGTGCTCCACACCGGCTGGCGGGTGCGGGCGTCGAACAGGCTGATACGCGCCACTGCCACCGTCACTTCATAGGTGCGCACTACGGGCACGCTGTTGTACATGCCATAGCCGTTGCCGTAGCGGTTATAACCGCCGTAACCGTAGCCATAGTCATCCTGCACCTGGCGCAGGCGTTTCTCCAGGCGTACGTCGGCGCTCACCAACAGGTCGGGGGCACGCTTGTCATGCAAGGGCCGCAGGCCACGCTGGTCGAGGGCGCCGCTGACCGCCTCGGCAATCTGCGCCGAATCGGCCCAGGCCGTGCCCGCAGGCAACTGGCCGTTGAGCCAGCCCCAACTGCGGTAGGCGCCATAATCGCGCACTGGCGCCGGGTAAGCGCTGGCATCAAAAGTGGTGGCCGCCTGGGCCGGGGCCGGCGGCATCGGTGCCGACGAGGCGACGTAGGGGTTGGGGCTGGAACACGCGCCCAGGCCGAGGGATAACAGGATCAAACAGAGACGACGCATTTCGACCTCCGCAGGCTGGTCCGCTTAAACCGGACGGCAGACCCAGTGCAAATAACGCCCAAGTCCGGCAAAGCTTGGGTGACGACGGTGAGCGAGCTCCATCTCCAACAAGTCCTGCAAATCGGCGCGGGCCTGGAATTCTACCGGCATATAGTCGTGAAACACCCGCACGCCACTTTGGCTTTCGACCTGCCACATCCCTTCAAGTTGCGCCGCCAACTCCCGTGGGTCGAGGGGCTGTTGCGGCGTAAGGCTCTGCTTTTCACCGGCCATGTCGTTCTTGCGCATTTTGCGGAAGTGGCCTTTGAGCAGGTTGCGGTAGATCAACGCATCACGGTTGTAGAACGCCAGGGACAACCAGCCGCCGGGCAGCGTCAATTGGTGCAGCACCGGCAAAATGGCATGGGGTTCGGCCAGCCATTCCAGCACTGCATGACACAGCACCAGATCGTAAGGCTCGGTGAGTAGGCCGAGCAAGTCTTGCCACGGCGCATGGATAAACGTCGCGGTCTGGCCGGCGTCGGCAAAGCGCTGGCGCGCGCCTTCAAGCATCGGCGCGGCGGGCTCGGCCAAGGTTACCTGATGGCCGCGCTCGGCCAGCCACAGCGACATATGCCCCAGGCCCGCGCCGATATCCAGCACGCGCAACGGGCGCTGCGGCAAGGCCTCGGCCAGGTCGGCCTGGAGCACCGCCAGGCGAATCGCGCCCTTGGCGCCGCCGTAGATTTTTTCGGCGAAACGCGTGGCCAACTGGTCGAAATGACGATCACTCATTGGCAAACCGCCGCTCGCTGTCGGCCAGCTTGGCACGCACGACTTCATTCATGTCCAGGCCCAGCTCACTGCACAACAACAGCAGGTACAACACGATATCGCCGACTTCCTGGCCGGCATGGGCAAGTTTATCGGCGGGCAGCTGGCGGGACTGGTCTTCGGTAAGCCACTGGAAGATTTCCACCAGTTCGGCCATTTCCACACTGGCGGCCATGGCCAGGTTTTTCGGGCTGTGGAATTGTTTCCAGTCGTTGGTATCGCGGATGCGGTGCAGGCGTTCGGTGAGGTGTTCAAGGTTCATGCGGGGGCTCCTGAATGGGTATAGCTTCAGGGGGATGGGGATTGAAGGCAAGTGAATAGCGGTCATGTGCTCAAGGCCGCCATCGGGGGCTTGCCCCCGATGAGGCCCTAATCAACAACGCTGAACTCAAGCCTGGCGGTTTGCCCAGCCTCATCCAGAACGCTTAGCTGATAGCGGCCCAACCGCTCGAAACTGGCACTGATACTGTCCTGATTGGCGCTATCACCCAACGGCGCGCCATTAAGGAACCACCAGCGCCGACCGCTGCCACCCAGGCGGAGATTTTCAGACGCAGGGTTTGTTGGCTGGCAGCCGGCAAGCGCAGTTGGTCGCCTTCGCGTACGCCGACGATGGACAACGGCGACGACGCAGCCAGAGCCGGTGGCGGGCAGTCCGGGTCCGGTGCCGGGATGCGCGCCTCGCGGCGCTCGATCCTTGGCAACCAGGGCTCCAGCGGCGCCGGCCACAGGGCAATATGCTTGGCCTGTGCGCCTGGGCAATGGGCGTCGACCCTCAAACCCTTGGCGTTGACCCAGATGCTTTCCATCAAGCCCACACTCAAGGGTTGGTCCAGTGCCTGCAAGGTCGGCGGCGTGGTGTTGTCCAGGGTCCAGGCAAACCGCTGACGCCGGCAATTGGGGTCGCTGCGGGCCATGGGCTGGCCCAGGGGCCAACAGATCGCTGCCACGCCGATATTCGCCGGCACCGGTTTGACCGGCGCACTGATGCCGCGCTGGCTGTCACGGTTGGTCAGTACGTCATGGACTTGCAACATCAACGGCGCTGCCGAGGCCAGGCCGAACTGGCCCGGCACTGGCGTGCCATCCGGCCGACCGATCCATACACCGATCAAATAACGCGGCCCTACGCCAATTGCCCAGGCATCGCGAAAGCCATAGCTGGTACCGGTTTTCCACGCCAGCACCGGGCGCTGCACCAGCTCGGCACGCGGGTCGCGATCGGGCCGTGCCTGGCCGCTGAGGATGCGCCGCACAATCCAGGCCGCCCCGAGTGACAGCAGTGGCCGTTCCCTGAGGGTATCGTCCGGCTGCAGTCGCAGGGTGGCACTCTTGCCGTCGCGGGCCAAGGCGCTATAGCCGCTCACCAGGTCTTCCAGGCGACTGCCCGCGCCGCCGAGGATCAGCGCCAGGTTCGGCTCGGCCAGCGCCGGCAATGCCAGCGGCATGCCGCCGATGCGCATCTGCGCGGCAAAGCGCTTGGGCCCGTAGGCTTCCAACAATTGCACCGCCGGCAGATTCAACGAGCTGGACAGGGCCGTGCTCGCCGGCACCGCCCCGGTAAAGCCCATGGAAAAGTTGCCTGGCCGGTAATCGCCATAACGCCGCGGCACGTCCTGCAACAGTGATTCGGAGTGAATCAGGCCGTCATCCAAAGCCATGCCATACAGAAAGGGTTTCAACGTAGAGCCGGGCGAACGCAGCGCGCTGATCATGTCCACATGGCCAAAGCGCTTGGTGTCATTGATATCCACCGAGCCCAGGTAGGCACGCACCGCCATGCTTTCTTCCTCCACCACCAGGATCGCCGCCGAGGTGTGTTCCGGCAGACGTGCGCGCCAGCCCAGCAGCAGGTCTTCGAGACGCCGTTGCAAGGTGGCATCCAGGGTGGTGCGGATCAGCGGCGGGCTGTCCGGGCGATTGAGGCGGCGCGCCAACAACGGCGCCAGGCTCGGCTCCAGGCGCGGTGCGAGCAGCAGCGGTTCTTCCAGGGCTTCATCGACCGCCGATTGCGGCCATACCTTGAACTCGGCGAGGCGGCGCAGCACCTTGTCGCGAGCCTCCTGGGCGCGCTGCGGATGACGATCCGGGCGCAAACGGCTGGGCGCCTGGGGCAATACCGCGAGCAAGGCGGCTTCGGCGTGAGTCAGTTGTGCAGGCGACTTGCCCAGGTACGCCCAACTCGCCGCCGCCACACCCTGCAACGTACCGCCGAACGGCGCTCTGTTCAGGTACAGGTTGAGGATTTCGTCCTTGGAGAGGTGCCACTCCAACTGCGCAGTGCGCCACAGCTGACGCAACTTGCCGTGCAGGGTGCGCGAATGCGGGTCGAGCAAACGCGCCACTTGCATCGATAAGGTGCTGCCGCCGGAGACCACCCGCGCACCTGTAAGGTTTTGCCACGTCGCCCGCACCAGCGCCAACGGGTTGACCCCGGGATGCTGGTAGAACCAGCGGTCTTCGTAAGTGAGCAATGCATCGAGATAATACGGCGACACTTCGCTGGTATGCACCGGATAGCGCCACACCCCATTGGCATCGGCAAAACGCCACAGTGGTGTGCCATCTTCGGCCAGCACCACCCGAGCCAGGTCGTCCTGGGGCAGGGGCAATGGCCAGATCCGATCAGCCAGCCACAGCAAGGCAATCACCAACAGCAGGCTCGCCAGGGTCCAGCGGGCAACAAAACGCAAATTCAAGCGGGCAAACCTCTATGCTTGTAGGGAACTAGCCTGTGGCAATAACGACCAAAGGCACAGTCACGCCCACCTTCTTATTCAGGACACGCACATGCAGGTAGAAAGCTTTTTCGAATGGTTGGGCCAGGCGCTCGGCTCCGTCATCCGGTTCATCGTCGACGGACTCAGTGGGTTGTTCGGGGCCTTGACCCACGCCGGCGGCAACTTTATCGATGGCCTGTCGCGCACCTTGGGCATGGACACCTCGATCATCAGCATCATCACCCTGATCGTTGGCCTGCTCTTGCTGTACTCGGCGGTACGCGCCTTTATGCGCGCCTCGATCATCATGGGCATCATCTGGCTGCTGCTGGGCCTGTGGTTGCTCAGTTGGGTTGTGCACTGATTTAACTGACAGCCCCAATCCCTTGTGGGAGGGGGCTTGCTCCCGATAGCTGAGTGTCAGCCAATGACATTTTGACTGACCCACCGCCATCGGGAGCAAGCCCCCTCCCACAGTAGTCCCCATTTCAACTTGAGCAATCAGCGGCCCTTGATCACCATATCCACCGGCGTCTCGCCCACCGCCTGCCAGTTCGGCCGATACATCGACTCCACCTGCGGCGGCGGCACGCGATAGATTCCCGGCGTCACCGCCCGCGCCAAGTACAGCAAGTGCGTGGTGCCATAACCGTCCAGACTCATGGCCGCCACATAACGATCATCCCTGAACTCCTGATGCCTGAGCGATGCGTTCTGCATCGACTCGCGCCACTGCTTCACCTGGCTACTGGCGTTTTCCAGGCTGGCCGCGCTTTGGGCCAGGTTCTGGTTTTCCAGTTCCAGGCCGGCGGGGAGCAGGTCTACCACCAGGGCATCCGGCACACGCTGCTTGGCGCTGACGGCCAGGTGCACCAGCACCAGGTCGCCGCTGGCGAGGCTACGCAGGTTGAGCGGCTGGCCGTCCATGCCCAGGTATTCGCGGCGGATACTCAGGTTTTCGCCACCGGCAGCCGGCGGCACTTGTGGATAACCCGAGACCGTCAATTGCTGATACACCGGCGCTTCACCCTGATTACTCAAGGCCAGGTCGCCGGACAGCAGCTTGCCCTCCAACGCCAGGGTCGATTGCTGGTTATTCAACTCATGCGCCCCGCCGCTGCCGGTGAGCGACACTTGCCAGTTGGCTTCCGGCTTGGCAAACCCGAGGCGCCCGGCTAGGAACAGGGAGTTACGCTCCTGAGTCGATAGGTACGGGCTGGCGGCCAACTGGTCCGACAGGGCGAACAAACGCTCTTCACGTTGGCCCTTGGCCAAGTCATTCTCTTCAAGCAATGCCAGGATCATCGCCTGGTCACGCAATGGGCTGCCATAGTCGGCCAGCCATTCTTTGCTACTGCGCTGTGCCGCCAACCCGGCCAACAACGCCTGATCCGCACGCGGTTGATCGCCCATTTTCTGCAGGGCGATGGCCAACTGCACCAGCGGCAACCCGGAGCGCGCATCGCTGCGCCGCTCGAACAGGCTGCGCAACGCTCCCAACGGCGCCTGCTGACTGCGCGCCAGCACCATGCCGGCGTAAGCCTGCACGGCAAACCGCGTGTGCTCGGCGTTGTCGCTGTAGTCGACTTCGATCAGATTGCGCTCCTGCACATACCGCAACAGGCGCTCGCTGGCCTTCTTCAAGGCTTCAGGCGGTACGGCAAAGCCCTGGTCGCGGGCGCGCAGCAGGAAGTCGGTGACATACGCGGTCAGCCAATATTCTTCCTCGCCGTCGGCGCCCCACAAACCAAAGCTGCCGTTGTAGCGCTGCATGCCCAACAGGCGCTCGATGCCCAACTCGATCTTGCGCTTACGCTCGGCATCCGGCTCGCCCTTGATGCTCAGGCGCTTGAGCAGTGCGTCATCGGCATACAACGATGGGTACAGGCCGCTGGCGGTTTGTTCCAGGCAACCATAAGGGTAGGCCTTGAGTGCGCTGATCTGTGCGCCCAGGTTCAATGGTGGCCGGCTCGACAGGCTCAACAGCGCTTCACGTCCGGAGGCATCGAACTGGTCCAGCGTACCGGCGGGCAGGCTCCATGGCTGATCCTTGAGCACTGCGCGGTAGTGCTTGAGCAACGCCGGATACGCCGGGCGTACACCCAAGGTCCATTCGCGACTGAACGGCGGCAGGTTTTCCCCCGGCAGGTCCAGGCCGTTCACGCTGACCTTGATCTTGCCCTGGCCCAGACCGCCCCAAGCTTTCACCGGGATACGCAGGGTGGTGCGCTGGCCTTGCTTGAGTGCAACCGCTTGCGCGCCGCCGTTGACCAGCTCCAACTGCCCTTCGGTGGTCAATTGCACATCGAGCTTCTGCGCCTTGCCCGACAGGTTGGAGAGATCCAGGGCCAGGGTGGTCTGGTCGCCTCCCGCGAGGAAGCGCGGCGCCGACAATTCGGCGATCAGCGGTGCGGCGATCACCGTCTTGCCTTCGGCCATGCCGTAGCGATCATCGCTCCAGGCCTGGGCCATCAGGCGCAGTTCACCGTTGAAGTCGGGGATGTTGACGCTGGCTTCGCCCTCGCCTTTTTCGTTCAGTGTCACCGGCGCGCTTTGCAGGGCGACGATGGTCACGCTGGTGTCCGGGCGCTTGCCGCCCTTGGCCAATGCCGCGTCACCACCAAATGCCAGGCTGGCCAGGCGCCCCTGGCCGGCTTCGATCAGTTGGCCATAGATGTCGAACTGGTCGACACCATAGGCTTTGCGGCCGAACAGGCTGGAGTAGGGATCGGGCGTGGGGTATTCGGTGATATTGAGAATGCCCACGTCCACCGCCGCCAGCAGCACATGCACCTGTTTCGGTACGCTGCCATCGGCATTCCTGGCGGCGATCTTCACCGTCAGCGGTTGTTTGGGGCGCATTTTTTCCGGCGCAATGAGGGTCAGGCCGAGCTTGCGCTGGGTGCGGTCCAGCGGCAGGTGCAACAGGCCCACGGCGCGCTTGGGGGTGATATTGGCTTTGCGCTCGCCGGGACGGATCACCAGGGCGCTCACATACAGATCATGGCGCGACCATTTCGGGTCGAGCTTGACCGCAAAGCTCTTGCCTTCGGCCGGCACGTCGATTTCCTGCCACCACAGCGGGCCTTCGGCAGATTCCACCAGTAGGTAGCCCTTACCGGCGGCCGGCGGGGTGACAGTGACGTTGGCGGTATCGCCGTCGCCATAAGCGGGTTTATCCAGTGCCAGCTTGACCTGGTCGGGGCGCACGGCGCCGCCCTCGGTGTTGTCCTGGGCCTGGTAACCGGCCCAGAAACGCACGCTGCTGACCAGGCCGGTCTGCGGATCTTCAACCTCTACACGATAAGGGCCCCACTCCACCTGGAAGCTGACTTTGGCGGTATCACCAGCCTTGATGTCCAGGGCCTGCTCGTCGAGGTTGAGGAATTTCTCGTTGTAGTGGTAGCTCCAGCCGTCGTTGTCTGAGTAGTTCCAGTAGTAGTCACGGCGCTCGCGCACCAGGCGCACCTTGAGGCCTTGGGCGGCGAGTTTCTGCCCGTCCTGATTGGCCACCAGCACTTCGAATTCCACCGGGCCATCGCCATTGGTTTCCTTGCCATCAAACAGCCCGCGCAGGCCCGGCAATTGCTCGGCCGGCCAGATTGGCTGCACCAGGCGCCGAGTGATCGGCCGCCCGCCCGACTCTTGCAGGCTGGCTTGCACAATCAATTGCAGCGGCGACTTGGCTTCGGCCCATTTGCTTTCCAGGGTCAGCGCCTCCTCGCCGTTGGCGTCGAGTACGCTTTCGTCCAACTCGAAATCCTGGCTCAGTTCCTCTTCGGTGACGGAGCCGAACTGATAGCCAGGCAAGGCCTTTACCGCTTCACGCAGCGGGCGCACATAGACCTGGCCGCTGACCCGATTGCCGGATGCCGGCGCGCCATACAGATAGCGACCGTTGACCTGGATAACCGCGTTATCAGCCGGGCTCAGCGCCGTGTCACTGCCCTTGAGTTCCAGTGCCAGGCGTTCGGGCAGGAAGTCTTCGACGAGGAATTCATACAGCTGCGGCTTGCCATCGCCCAGGTCGAACACCAGCTGCCAGCGCCCGGTCGGTGCTTCAGCGGCCAGTTGCAGCGGGTATTGATAGAGGCCGGAGGCATCGGCCTCCCATACGAATTTGCGGCTCACCTGTTCATCCGGACGGCGGACTTCGA
This sequence comes from Mythimna loreyi, assembly GCA_029852875.1. Lineage (NCBI taxonomy): Eukaryota > Metazoa > Arthropoda > Insecta > Lepidoptera > Noctuidae > Mythimna > Mythimna loreyi. Next base: position 11,293 of record JARGEH010000071.1, read on the forward strand.
CACTCACCGGCTGCGGCTTGACCGCGTTGCCATCCTTGTCGCGCAACAACGCATTGAGCAGCACGGTTTCGCCGGGGCGATACAGGTCACGCGGGCCGAACACAAAGAACTGCAACGGGTGGGACGGTTGCCCACCGATATCGAACTCGGCAAGGTCCAGCGCGGCGCTATCCAGGCGCAACAGGCTGGTCTGTTCACCAAGTTTTGCCAGCAGCACCTGGGCTTTTTTCGGCAGCGCCAGCTCGGCGTGGCCACCGTCTTGCGTCTTGCCCTGACCGAGTATGCGGCCTTCGGCATCGAGGATTTCCAGCTCGACGCCGTTCAGCGCCTTGCCGCCTTCCAACGCCTGGGTAAACACATCCAGGCGATTGGCATAGCGGTGCACCGACAGGCCAATATCACTCAAGGTAAACAGCGTGGCCGGTTGCGAATAGTTGTAGGTGCCCGAAGCACGCATCACCGCCAGGTACACGCCCGGCTGCTGCAACTGCTTGAGGCCGGCAATCGGCAGCAATAAGGTTTCGCGGGTATTGCGCGCCGGGTTCAAGTCGAAGCGCCCGCCGTAGACCAGGTCGGCCATCGGCAGCAGTTCCCGGGACTCATAGCTTTGCAGGCTGGTATTGCGCCCCCATTGCGCCAGGAACGACGGCAGGGATTCAGGCTTGATACGGAAGAATTCGACGTCGATCTTGTCGACATTCAGCGCGATCACCGGCAGGCCCTCGGCCAGGCGCGTCGGCAGCAGCGTACCCCGGCTGGCGAAGCCGACGGTGGCTTGCAGGTCGCGGGTTTCCAGGCGGGCGGTGTATTCGGCGGCCAGCTGGTTGTCGTTGACCGCCTTCAACCCGGCGTCCACCGTCAGCACCAGCTTGCGCTGCGGCTCCAGGTGACGCAGGCGCAGTTCCATGAGGTTATCCGAGAGCTCCCAGGCGCCATCGACCTTGCCGGACTTGCTGTCCACCAAGTGCAATTTATCGGCGAATTTCTGCTCCGGGTCCAGGGGAATGGAAAAGCTCACCGATAAAGTACTGGCCCCATCCAATTGCACTTCGGACACGTCCACCACACTCAGCTCACGCCCGGCATAGCGCTGCTTCAACGCCGCTACGTCCACCGCCGCCTTGGCAGGTGCAGGCGCTACGCTTGGCGCGGGGGGAGCCGTCGGTGCAGCGGGTTTATCGGAAGAATCACAGGCGCTCAGCAGGGCCAGCGCGCAAGCGAGGAACAGTCCTTTGTTAAGCATGGGGCACTCATAGTCAGAGGGAACCGAGGGGTGAACTATATATCAGCGCCGGCCGGGCCGCTGTGGCGCTGATCACATTGACCGACGGAGGGAGGGTTGGTTCTGAGTGCCTTCCAGACTAAACCAAATCCCACAGCCACTGCAGATCCAATGTGGGAGGGGGCTTGCTCCCGATAGCAGTCTATTCAGTCAGAATATCAGTGACTGACACACCGCTATCGGGGGCAAGCCCCCTCCCACATGGATCTGCGGCGCGACTGGTGGACGGGTACAATGCCCGCTCCACCAAGGAGCCTTCATGACCGCCCTGCTCGCCGACTGGCGCCACCGCCCCACCCATCGCCGCGTATGGGCTCTGGCCGCGCCGATGATCCTGTCGAATATCTCCGTGCCGCTGGTGGCCCTGGTCGACAGCATGGTCATCGGCCACCTGCCCCACGCCCATCAACTGGGCGCCGTGGCCGTCGGCGCCAGCCTATATACCTTCCTGGCCTGGGCCATGGGTTTCCTGCGCATGGGTTCCACCGGGTTCGCCGCCCAGGCCGCCGGGCGCAACGATGGGGCGGCGCTGCGGCAAATCCTGTTGCAAGGCTTGCTGCTGGCGCTGGGGTTGGCGACGTTGCTGGGTACGGTCGGTATTCCCCTGAGCCATCTGGCTTTGGAATGGATGCAGCCCTCCCCTGAACTGAACCAACTGACCCGCGAATTCTTCCACACCCGTCTGTTCGGTCTGCCGGCAGCCCTCGCCAGCTACGCACTGGTCGGCTGGTTCCTCGGCACGCAAAACGCTCGGGCGCCACTGGCCATTTTGCTGACCACCAATCTGGTCAACATTGTTCTGAATCTATGGTTCGTACTTGGCCTGGACTGGGGCGTGGTCGGCTCCGCGCGCGCCTCGGTGATCGCTGAGTGGACCGGCGCCCTGCTCGGCCTGGCTCTCACGCAAAAAGCCCTGCGCGCCTATCCCGGTCATATCGCCTGGGCGGCGCTGAAACTGTGGCAGAGCTGGCGGCCGTTGCTGGCGGTCAACCGCGACATTTTTATCCGCAGCCTGGCCCTGCAGTCGGTGTTCTTCATGATTACGGTGCAAGGCGCACGGCTGGGGGATGCCACGGTCGCCGCCAATGCCTTGCTGCTCAATGGCCTGTTGTTGACGGCCCATGCGCTGGATGGCCTGGCTCACGCTGTCGAAGCCCTGTGCGGCCACGCCATCGGCGCCCATGACCGACAGGCATTGCGCCGCTCGCTGGTGGTTGCCTGCGGCTGGTCACTGATCGCCAGCGTCGGCTTCGCCCTGCTGTTCACCTTCGGCGGCCATCTGTTTATCGCCATGCAAACAGACATTCCCAGCGTGCGCGAAACGGCCGACATCTACCTGCCTTACCTCGCGGTACTGCCGTTGATTGCGGTGTGGAGTTACTTGCTCGATGGCCTGTTTATCGGCGCAACGCGGGCGCGGGAAATGCGCAATGGGATGTTGCTGACGGTGGTGTTGGTGCTGCCGGTTGCCTGGGCGTTGCAGGGGCTGGGTAACCACGGGCTGTGGGTAACCTTCCTGTTGTTCATGGCGGTGCGCAGCCTGACACTCTGGGCGATAGCCTGGCGCTTGAATCGGCAAGGGCTGTGGCTGGAAGCAAACTGAAGGAATGCAGATCCAAATGTGGGAGGGGGCTTGCTCCCGATAGCTGAGTGTCAGTCAACAGATTCATTGACTGATCCACCGCTATCGGGAGCAAGCCCCCTCCCACATATATTACGAGGACAGGTAGGAAGAACGGGTCAAGCCCAGGCGCAACGCATCCAGGAACTGGGTACGCTCAGACGCCGAGATCTTCGCACTCGCGCACTTGTCACGGTAATGGGTCATCAACTCTTCCGGCGACAAATGCACATAGCGCAGCATGTCTTCGATGGTGTCATGGGTCTCGATCCCGGCGCTGTACACCGAGCCGTCTTCACGCTGGTAGATGTTCACCGAGTCGGTGTCACCGAACAGGTTGTGCATGTCACCGAGGATTTCCTGGTAAGCGCCCACCAGGAAGATGCCCAGCAGGTAGTCCTCGCCTTCGTTCAAGGCGTGCACCGGCAAGCTGGTCTCGATGCTCTGCTCATCGACGTATTGCTTGATCTTGCCGTCGGAGTCGCAGGTCAAGTCCTGCAATACCGCACGGCGCAGCGGCTCTTCGTCGAGGCGATGCAGCGGCAGGATCGGCAGAACCTGGCCGATGGCCCAGGTGTCCGGCAGGCTCTGGAACACCGAGAAGTTGCAGATGTACTTATCAGCCAGCTTGTCGTTGAGTTCGTCCAGCACCTGGCGGTGCGAGCGCTGGCGGGCTTTGAGTGAGTTGTGCAGGCGGCGGCACACGGCGAAGTAGCACTGTTCGGCCAAGGCTTTTTCCGCCAGGGTCAGCTTGCCGTCGGCGTACTGGGTAGCCACATCGCTCATGTAGTGAGTGGCGCGCCAGTAGGTTTCGGTGACCATCTCGATGTCGGTCGGGCCCAGCAGGTCCACCAGCCACTGCACGGTTTCCGGCAGGCTTTCCTTGTTTTCGATGAGCGGGATTTCGTCGTTGTGCTTCTCGACGTCCGTCACCTGCACCACCAGCATGGCGTGGTGAGCGGTCAGGGAACGGCCGCTTTCGGAGAAGATGTTCGGGTGAGGCAGGCTCTGCGCATCGCAGAATTCCTTGAGCATGCCCACCACCACGCCGGCGTAGTCGTCCATGTCGTAGTTGATAGAGCTGGCGTTACGCGAGTGGGTACCGTCGTAGTCGACGCCCAGGCCGCCGCCGACGTCGATATGGTCCACCGGCAGGCCGAGGTTGCGCAGTTCGCCGTAGTAACGGATGGCTTCCTTGAACCCGTGCTGGTAGTCGGCCAGGTTGGCGATCTGCGAGCCCATGTGGAAGTGCAGCAGGCGGATGCCCTGGTCCAGGCCGGCGGCGCGGAAACGCTCGACCACCGACAGCAACTGCGCCGCCGACAGGCCGAACTTGGATTTCTCGCCACCGGTGTCCGCCCACTTGCTCGATGCCAGGGACGACAGGCGCACACGCAAGCCGACCTGGGGCTTGACCTTGAGGCTCGCCGCCTCTTCGATCACCAGCTCAACTTCGGATTCCTTCTCGATCACGATGAATACATTGTGGCCGAGCTTCTGGCCCATCAGCGCCAGGCGGATGAATTCACGGTCTTTATAACCGTTGCAGACGATGGTGCCGCCCTTCGGCGCCAGGGCCAGCACCGCCAGCAGCTCAGGCTTGGAGCCGGCTTCCAGGCCGATGGAGACGTTCTGGGTCGCGATGATGTTCTCGATCACCGCTTCCTGCTGGTTCACCTTGATCGGGTACAGCGCGGTGTACTTGCTCTGGTATTCCAAGCGCTCGATGTTGGCATCGAAGGCGCCGGTCAACTGGCGCACGCGGTCTTGCAGGATATCGGGGAAGCGCACCAGCAGCGGCAATGACAGGCCGCTCTTGCGCAGCTCATCGACTTGCTCGTAGAGATCGACGGGCGTGCTGTTCGGGCCGTTCGGACGGACTTCTACGCGACCGGCTTCATTGATCGCGAAATACCCGGCCCCCCAATGGCGAATCCCGTAAACACTGCGGCTGTCCGCAACTGTCCATTGGCTGCCATCGTCTTTGCGTGTGCGTCGTACGGACATCGAAGTCCCCTATAAATGAAGGCGAAGGCGCCACCTCTCACGGAGGCTGGCGCAGTCTAAAGAATGAAAATGACGATTTGCCTGTGAGCAGGGTAGACCCCACTCCCCGGACAGAGTTTAGATACAGGTTGGGAAGAGGCTTTCAGCCGCCGGACTTCTTGGCCTTGTACCCGAGCTTGATCAACTCGGCCAACAGCAGTTCGACGTGGTCGCCCTGGATCTCGATGACCCCGTCTTTCAATGCGCCACCGGTGCCACAGCGCTTTTTCAGCGTCGTGGCCAGCTCCTTGAGCGCATCTTCAGCCAGGGGCACGCCGGTGATGGTGGTCACCGTCTTGCCGCCACGGCCTTTGCTCTCGCGGCGCACACGGGCAATACCGTCGCCTTCGGGGATCAGGGTCTGTTTGCAGATGCAGGCGTCCACGGGCTGACGACAGTCCGGGCAGTGTCGACCTGCGTCGGTGGAAAATACCAGGCCACCCAGGGCGGCGAAGGATGCGGCTTTTTTGGCCACCGGCAATCCTCTTCGGAGGATGAAGACTGATCGGCCTGCGCCTAGGGGCAAGACCGACCGCGAAGCCCCACTCTGGCAGGGGCAGCGCTACCGAACCGCAAAATGGTTCGGGTGAAAAGGCGCGCAGTGTAACGACAAAAAGCCCGGTTGCTAAGAGCCAAATGGCGCCAATTTATGCAACTTTAGCGACGCGAGGCCAGATAGCGCCGCAGACCTTCTTGGGCGTCCGGGCAGTAGGGCTTTTGTGCGGCCTCCTGCTGGATGGTTTCGATGGTTAAAAACCGTGCTTCCATCACCTCTTCGGGCTGCAGCCGCAGGGGCCCATCCCACACCGCGGAGTAAGATTTGCACCACAGCCGGCTGTCACCATCTTCGAAGTAGAAATGGTCATGCTCGATCAATGGCACACCGCTGACACCCAGCTCTTCTTCCAGCTCGCGGGCTGCCGACAACGCGTAAGACTCACCGGCCGCCACCATGCCGCCCGCCGCCGTATCCCAGAACCCAGGATACAACGCCTTGCTCAAGGTGCGCCGATGCACGCACAGCTCGCCCTTGGAATTGAACAGAAAAATAAAGGTGCAACGGCCGATCAGGCCGAGCTTACGAAGGTCAGACCTGACGCGCTGGCCAAGCAGATTGTCCTGCTCGTCGACCCAGCAGATCAGTTCAGCGTCGGAAGCCGCACGGTGTGCGGCTTCCCTGGAGGAAGCGTCCATCATCAACCCTGGTTGAGGAGCTGACGCAAATCGATCACTGCAGCGTTTGCCCGGGAAATGTAGTTGGCCATCACCAGCGAATGGTTCGCCAGTACACCGAAGCCACTGCCATTGAGAATCATAGGGCTCCAAACCGGTTCCTGCGAGGCCTCCAGCTCACGAATGATCTGGCGCACGCTGACGGTGGCATTTTTCTTGGCCAGCACGTCAGCAAAGTCGACTTCGATGGCGCGCAGCAGATGGGACAGGGCCCACGCCTGGCCACGGGCTTCGTAGAATACGTTGTCGATCTGCATCCATGGGGTTTCCACCACTTCCTCATCGACCTGGGGCACTTCGCCCGGCGCCAGCGCCTCGGTTTTCAGCGCGGTGTTCAGCTTGACTCGACCCACGCTGGCCGACAGGCGCTGGGACAACGAGCCCAAACGGGTGGCGACATCGCCCAACCAGTTGTTCAGGTTGTCGGCACGCGCATAAAACAGCGCGCCGCGCTGGTTCGGGTCAGACAGGCGCGCTTCGTAGCGGCTCAGGGAGTTGATGCCTTCCTGGTATTCCGACTCACTGGATGGCAGCACCCAGCTCTTGTTATCGAAGTTGAAGCGCGGCTCGGCCTTGGCCAGATCGGCGTCTTCAGCCGACTGCGACTGTGAGCGGGCAAAATCTTTACGCAGGGCACGGGTCAGGTCACGGACCTGCACCAGCACGCCATATTCCCAGCTCGGCATGTTGTCCATCCACAGGCCAGGTGGGAAACGATCATTGGAAATGTAGCCGCCAGGCTTGTTCAGCAGAGTGCCGACCACGGTCTTGAGGGTCTCGACGGTGGTGTAGCCCACCACCATCTGCTTGCCTTCCTTCTCGGCGGCAAGCTGGGCGTTTTGCTGGACCGGGAACAGCGCCGGCTCCTGGCTCCAGTACCAACCCAGGCCACCGGTGACCAGCAGGTACAAGCAGATCACGCTGAGCAAGGCTCGGCTCATCAGCAGGTTGCGAAAATAGCTGCGGTTGGCCGACTTGGGCTCAGGGGCGGGGCCTTTGGCACTGCCTGCACGGTTTTTCCAGTCCAGCATGGCGATATCCTTTCAATCACTTGAGTTCATGCACGTCAATTGTCCGGGTGCGTTCAGACACTCCGACCACAACCCTACCCCATCGTGCCCATCGGTGCGGGGCTTTTCCGCGAAAGTGGCGCGCAACGGCAATTGGACTATAAAGGATGCACGTCTTTTACGCTGCGCGACCAGCGGGTCGATAACTGAATGTCACACATGCGGACTTAATTGACGTATGACACTCATTGCAACAGACAAGAGGTGCTAGCATAGAGCCATCAGTCGACCTCAGCATGCACCCTCACAGTAGTCAGGATATGACCGAGCCAGAAGACCCCAGCCGCGAGCGTCTCAAGCAGCATTTTGCCCAGCGGGTAATTCATCAGGCACGTCAAATTCTTGAGATCTGGCAGCGCCTGCAGCGCAGCGAATGGTCCAACGCCGATTTCTCCGAGCTCAGCGAAGCCAACCTGCGCCTGCTGCGCTTTGCCGAGCGTTTCGAACAGCCGGAACACAGCCAACTGGCCCGGCATATCGGTGAATCCCTGCAGGCCGTGGACGAAAACCGCGGCCGCCTGAGCAGCCAGTTGATTACCGAGCTCAACCGCTTGATGCAACGTTTGTCGCGCACCGGCCTGCGCCAGGGCGATCAACTTGAGCAAACCTTCCTGCCGCCGATGCGCAAGCCCATCTACGTGATGCTCGCTGACCATGATCGCGCCGAGCGCCTGGCCAAGCAGCTGGAATTCTTTGGCATGAGCGCCCAGTCCCTGGACAGTGTCGCGGCCTTTCGCGCGTCCATGGCCGAGCGCCTGCCGTCGGCGATTGTCATGGATGTGGACTTCTGCGGCACTGGCCTGGGCCTCAAGCTCGCGGCCGAAGCCCAGGAGGGCCTGGAACAAAAGCTGCCGCTGCTGTTTTTCAGCCTGCACGAAACCGACACCCCGACACGCCTGGCCGCCGTGCGCGCTGGCGGCGAGGAGTTCCTCACCGGCACCCTGGAAGCCTCCAGCCTGCTGGAAAAGATCGAAGTGCTCACGTGCATTGCCCAGTACGAGCCGTACAAGGTGCTGATCATTGATGACTCGCGGGCCCAGGCGCTGCATACAGAACGCCTGCTCAACAGCGCCGGCATTGTCACCCGCACCTTGATCGAACCGATCCAGGCCATGGCCGAGCTGGCGGATTTCCAGCCCGACCTGATCATTCTCGACATGTATATGCCTGCCTGTACCGGCACCGAACTGGCCAAGGTGATCCGCCATAACGACCGCTATGTCAGCGTGCCGATCATCTACCTGTCGGCCGAAGACGACCTGGATAAACAACTGGACGCGATGAGTGAAGGCGGCGACGACTTCCTCACCAAGCCGATCAAGCCGCGCCACCTGATCACCACCGTGCGCAACCGCGCAGCGCGGGCGCGCAACTTGAAAGCGCGGATGGTGCGCGACAGCCTGACCGGGCTATACAACCATACGCATATCCTGCAATTGCTCGAAGACTGTAGCTTCCGCGCCCGCCGCGAAAACAAGCCGCTGAGCTTTGCCATGCTGGATATCGACCACTTCAAGCGGGTCAATGACAGCCACGGCCACCCCATGGGCGATCGCGTGATCAAGAGCCTGGCGCTGTTTCTCAAGCAGCGTCTGCGCAAGACCGACTATATAGGCCGTTATGGCGGTGAAGAATTCGCCATCGTCATGCCCGACACCGACCTGGAATCGGCCTGCAAGGTGCTGGACGACATCCGCGGGCGCTTTGCAGAAATCCACTACCCCGCCCAACCCCAGGATTTGTGGTGCACCTTCAGCGCCGGCCTGGTAGAGCTATGCGACGACTCCGACAGCCTGATGATGGCCGCTCAGGCCGATGAAGCGCTGTACCGCGCCAAGGGCGCCGGGCGTAACCGTGTACAAGCGGCTCGCACATCAAAGCAAAGTGCCATCTTTTCACCAGAATCCACCGAATCGGTCATAACTCTGTAACGCAGGCGCAATAACTTCAGGCACTTATCTTTTGCCGTCGGTTGAAACCCTGCATGCGCCTCAAGCTGCTGACCAATCTCAATACCCTTCTGCTGGTGGCCGTTTGCCTGGCCCTCGGCGCGACGCTTTGGTGGTCGCAACGGGCGCTGGAGCGTCCGTATTTATTGATGGAGCGCTACCTGGGCCTGTCCCAGGTGTTTCAAAACCAGGCAGCACGTAATATCGACGACTACCTGGCCAGCGGCGATGCCCTGCGCCTGAGCGCTGCCAGCCAGAGCCTGGAAAGCCTGTTGCAGCAACTCGCCGAGCTGCCGGCCGAGCTGGCGCAACCCCTGCGCCCCAGCCTGGCGGACCTGGAAACCTTCAGCAAGACTGACCTTCTGGCCGCCGGCAAACTGGCCGGCGACCCGCAAGCGCTGCTGTTGCAGGCCGAACGCGAACTGGGGGCAAACCTGGAGCAACTGAGCCAATACGCCAGCGGCGTCAATAGCGCCGATGCGGCCCGCTACCTGCCAGCGCTGCTCGCCGCCTCGCAGCATCTGGGCAAGCTGTCCCTGGCGCGGGACAAGCTGGTGAGCAGTGGCCGCGCCGAGTTGGCCGATGAGGTGGAGCGAGAGATCGCCAATATGCGTACCCAGGCTGAGCTGCTGGGGCAATTGCCGTTGCTTGGGGTAAAGGCCAGCGCCGAATCCAACACCGACGATTTCTCTGCACTGATGGGCCTGGAAAACACCGAAAAAACCGAAGCACAAGATACTGGCGTCGATCTCAAGCGCGAACTCAATAGCCTACTGACCCGTTACCCCGCCGAACTCAAGCGCACCCGAGAGCAGATCCAGCAACGCGCCGACCTCGCCGCCGGCACCCAGCTGAAAATCGCCAGCGTTCAGCAAGCCATCGCCGGCCTGGAGCCGGTGGTGCGCGCGCAACACGCCAGGATCCAGGGCGAAGTACGCGTCATCCAAGGCGTGATGATTGGCCTGATCCTGCTGATCGCCCTGCTGATCGACACCCTGCAACGCCGCCTGGCTCGGGTACTGACCAACCTGGCACCGGCCTTGTCCACCTGGGCCGAAGGCGACTTCAGCCAGCCCATTGCCTTGGGCAGGACCAACCGCGAACTGCACGCTATCGAAGCCTCCCTCAACCGTTTGCGCGCCTACCTGGTGGACCTGGTGGGCACCATTCGTGGCAACGCCGAAGAAGTCGCCGGCAGCAGCCGCGCCCTGGCTGAACTGAGCAGCGGCTTGCACGACGGCGCCGAGCGACAGGCCGGCGACACCGCGCAGATCCGTGATTCCCTGGGCGAACTGGAAGCCACCATCCAGCAGGTAGCCGGTGATGCCAGCCAGGCCGCCGGCGCCAGTCGCAGCGCCGGCCAGGCGGTGGAGCAAGGCCAGCGGGTGATCGGCCTGAGCCTGACCGGGCTGCATGCCCTGGTGGGTGAAGTGCAGCAAAATGCGCAGATGATCGAGAAACTCGCAGAAGAATCCGCCACCATCGGCGGTGTGCTTACGGTGATTCGCTCGATTGCCGACCAGACCAACCTGCTGGCCCTCAACGCCGCCATCGAAGCCGCCCGTGCCGGTGAAGCCGGGCGTGGTTTCGCCGTGGTGGCCGACGAGGTCCGCTCGCTGGCCCAACGCACCGCCGGCGCCACCGCCGAAATCCAGGGCCTGATCGCCGGCCTGCAAACCGCCGCCCATCAATCGGTGCAAGGCATGCGTGCCCAGGTCGAACACGCCGAAGCCACCGCCCAGCAAGCCCAGGCGGCGGATGGCGCGCTGGATGAAATCGTCGGGGCGATCCAGACGATTTCCGAGACTGCGGTGCGCATCGCCGATGTGACCGCGCAGCAGAGTGGGGCCGTGAGTGAGATTCGCGATAACAGTGAGCGGATTCACCAGTTGGGTGAGGACAACCTGCTGCGTATCGGCCAGGGGCGTAGCCAGGGTGAACACCTGCTGGTGCTGGGTGGGCAGCTCAACACAGCTGTGCAGGCATTCCGCGTTTAGCACGATCTATCACACTGTGGAGATCAAAATGTGGGAGGGGGCTTGCCCCCGATAGCAGTGTGTCAGGCTCAGTATCTGGAGCTGATCCACCGCTATCGGGGGCAAGCCCCCTCCCACATTTGCCCTCCAGTGTTTTATGGATCGTGTTGCCAATGACCAGACCACGCCACTTGGTCACATACTTTGCGCAATCCTCGCTAATCGTGCCGCCTACTGCATAGAACTGGACAGTCACAAAGGCTTTGCGGCATAGTCGCCGGGTCCTGCCGCCCCCATACCCATAACAAGGAACAGCCGATGGCGACCTTACTGGTTCTTCACGGACCCAACCTGAACCTGCTCGGCACCCGTGAACCGGGCGTCTACGGGGCAGTGACCCTCGACCAGATCAACCTTGACCTGGAAAAAAGGGCCCGTGTTGCCGGCCACCATCTGCTCTACCTGCAAAGCAACGCCGAGTACGAATTGATTGATCGCATCCATGCCGCGCGTGGCGAAGGTGTGGACTTTATTCTGATCAATCCCGCCGCTTTTACACACACAAGCGTTGCATTACGTGACGCGTTGCTGGCGGTGAGCATCCCATTCATCGAAGTGCATTTGTCCAACGTGCACAAACGCGAAACTTTCCGCCATCACTCTTACTTCTCCGACGTAGCGGTAGGAGTGATCTGCGGCCTTGGCGCCAGCGGTTACCGACTGGCCCTGGAGGCCGCCCTGGAACAGCTTGAAGAACAGGCCAAGCGCCCCTGACCGACCCTTGGGAGTTGATGATTCATGGATATCCGTAAAGTTAAGAAACTGATCGAACTGCTGGAAGAATCCGGTATCGACGAGCTGGAAATCAAGGAAGGCGAAGAGTCCGTACGGATCAGCCGTCACAGCAAGACCCCGGCCCAACAGTTCTACGCGCCACAGATGCAAGCACCGGCTCCAGCCGCTGCCGCCCCTGCTGCCGCCGCACCCGCCGCTGCTGCACCTGCCGCTCCGGCCGCACCTGCGCTGAACGGTTTCGTGGTCAAGTCGCCCATGGTCGGTACGTTCTACCGCACCCCGGCACCGACCTCGCCAGCCTTCGTTGAAGTGGGCAAGACCGTGAAAGTGGGCGACACCATCTGCATCGTTGAAGCGATGAAGATGATGAACCACATCACGGCCGAAAAAGCCGGCGTCATCGAATCCATCCTGGTGGAAAACGGTCAGCCGGTTGAGTACGACCAGCCGCTGTTCACCATCGTTTGAACCGCGGAGCACCTTCGATGTTGAAACCTGCGAAGAAACTGCAAAAAGTCCTGATCGCCAACCGCGGCGAGATCGCGCTGCGTATCCTGCGCGCCTGTAAGGAAGAGGGCATCAAGACCGTCGCTGTTTACTCGACGGCCGATACCGAATTGATGCACGTGAAACTGGCGGACGAAAGCATCTGCATCGGCCCGCCACTGGCCGCGAACTCGTACCTGAAGGTCTCGAACATCATCGCCGCGGCCGAAGTGACCGGCGCCGATGGCATCCACCCGGGCTACGGCTTCCTCGCGGAAAACGCCGATTTCGCCGAACAGGTGGAAAAATCCGGGTTTGCCTTCATCGGCCCGAAAGCCGAAACCATTCGCCTGATGGGCGACAAGGTGTCGGCCAAGGACGCCATGATCGCGGCCGGCGTGCCAACCGTTCCAGGCTCGGACGGCCCGCTGCCGGAAGACGAGGCAACTGCCCTGCGCATTGGTCGCGAAGTCGGTTATCCGGTGATCATCAAGGCCGCTGGCGGCGGCGGTGGTCGCGGCATGCGCGTGGTGCACAAGGAAGAAGACCTGATCGAAGCCGCCAAGCAGACCCGCTCTGAAGCGGGCGCCTGGTTCGGCAACCCGATGGTCTACCTGGAAAAATACCTGACCAACCCACGTCACGTGGAAGTCCAGGTACTGTCCGACGGCCAGGGCCACGCCATCCACCTGGGCGACCGCGATTGCTCGCTGCAACGTCGTCACCAAAAGGTATTGGAAGAAGCCCCGGCACCGGGCCTCGACGAAAAAGCCCGCCAGGAAGTCCTGGCACGCTGCGTCAAGGCGTGCATCGACATCAACTACCGTGGCGCCGGTACCTTCGAGTTCCTTTACGAGAACGGTCGTTTCTACTTCATCGAGATGAACACTCGTGTGCAGGTAGAGCACCCGGTATCGGAGATGGTCACCGGTATCGACATCGTCAAGGAGATGCTGAGCATCGCCGCCGGTAACGTGCTGTCCTTCACCCAGGACGACGTGAAGATGCACGGCCACTCCCTGGAGTGCCGGATCAACGCCGAAGACCCGAAAACCTTTATCCCAAGCCCTGGCCTGGTCAAGCATTTCCATGCCCCAGGCGGCAACGGCGTACGTGTGGATTCGCACCTGTACAGCGGCTACAAGGTTCCGTCCAACTACGACTCGCTGATCGGCAAGCTGATCACCTGGGGCGCCACCCGCGACGAGGCCATGGCCCGTATGCGCAACGCCCTGGACGAAATCGTGGTCGACGGCATCAAGACCAACATCCCGCTGCACCGGGACCTGGTTCGCGATGAAGGCTTCTGCGAAGGTGGTGTAAACATCCACTACCTGGAACACAAGCTGGCCAACCAGTAAGTGCTCCACCCAACAAAGCCGCCTTCGGGCGGTTTTGTTGTTTCTGCACACCTGTTTTCCAGGATGGACACTGTCCAAATGTGGGGGCTTGCTCCCGATTGCAGTGTGTCAGCCTCAGTATCTGTAACTGATCCACCGTTATCGGGAGCAAGCCCCCTCCCACATTTGGTCCGCGCTCATTCAGTAATGTCGTCTTCTGCCGTCCGCTCGCGTAAACTTGCGCGCTTTCGCGGCCTACTCGCTGCACATTCATTTTTTCAAAGGTGCCCGCCATGCCTTGGCTGCAAGTCCGTCTCGCCATCAGCCCAGAACAAGCCGAAACCTACGAAGACGCGTTCCTCGAAGTGGGCGCCGTATCGGTGACCTTCATGGACGCCGAAGACCAGCCGATCTTCGAACCTGAACTCAACACCACGCCGCTGTGGTCCCACACCCATTTGCTGGCCCTGTTCGAAGACGGCACCGAGGCCGCCAGCGTCCTGGCCCATATGGAGCTGCTCACCGGCGCGCCGCTGCCAGAGCATCACAGCGAAGTGATCGAAGACCAGGACTGGGAACGCAGTTGGATGGATAATTTCCAGCCCATGCGTTTTGGTCAGCGCCTGTGGATCGTACCGAGCTGGCATGCCGCTCCTGAACCCGAGGCGGTCAACCTGCTGCTGGATCCGGGCCTGGCGTTCGGCACCGGCACCCACCCCACCACCGCCCTGTGCCTGGAATGGCTGGACGGCCAGGACCTGACCGAATGCAACGTGCTGGATTTCGGCTGTGGCTCGGGCATCCTGGCGATCGCCGCCCTGTTGCTGGGCGCCAAGGAAGCCGTGGGCACCGACATCGACGTGCAGGCCCTGGAAGCCTCCCGCGATAACGCCGGGCGCAACCACATCCCCGAAGGCAAATTCCCACTCTACCTGCCGGAGGATCTGCCGCAGGTACAGGCCGATGTGCTGGTTGCCAATATCCTCGCCGGGCCATTGGTTGCCCTGGCGCCGCAATTGTCCAGCCTGGTCAAGCCCGGCGGCCGCCTGGCGCTGTCGGGTATCCTCGCCGAACAAGGTGAAGACGTCGCCGCAGCCTACGCCCAGAACTTCGAATTGGACCCGATCGCCAACCGTGACGGCTGGGTACGCATCAGTGGTCGTCGGCGCTAGAATGAGCGCTTGCCTGAATCGGATGACCGCATGACCGATAGCTTCGTCACCCAGTGCCCGCACTGCCAAGCCCGTTTCCGCGTCAACCATGCCCAGTTGAGCGTGGCCCGTGGCGTGGTGCGCTGCGGCTCGTGCCTGCAAGTGTTCAACGCCGCTCGCCAGTTGCTGGAGCAACGCGCCCATGCGCCTGCACCGCAACCGGAGCTGCCGGCTGGCGACGAGTCAGCCGATAGATCGACTGTCGAAGCGACACCCGAGCCAACGCGGGCAATCAGCCAGAAACAATGGACGGCCCAAGCGCTGGACCTGGACAACCTGGACCTTGACCAGGAACTGGCCAAGCTGGAGCGTCGCGAGATCCAGCACACCCAGGCATTGGGTGCGGAACATCGCCAACCAGGCGCCGAGCGTCGGCAAAAGGAAGAGTCCTTCAGTGCCAGCCGCGACACGGTCAAGGCCGAAGAAGAAAAATGGGCCGCCAGCCTGTTCAGCGAACCACCCGAGGAGCGCGCCCAGGTACCTGAGGACCTGTCAGAGCCGACCAGGGCACCTGCGTCCAAACAGCGCACAGAACCGTCCATGTCGGTCCATGCCGACGACCTCGATGACCAGCCGCTGCTGGATGCCTCCCCTGGCGAGGACGACCTCGACCCGCCGTTGACGCCTGTCACCGACATGAGGGGTGAGCCTGAATCCGACGAGCGCCCACAGTCACGCCGCAAACGCCCGCGCCCAGAAGTTGCCCTACACGACGACCTGCTCCAGGACCTGGAAGACGATCCGCTGCACTTGTATGCGCAGAAACGTCCGTCGGGCTGGGGCCGCCGTCTGATCTGGATACTGCTGGTAGTGCTCGCCGCCGCAGGCCTGGCAGGCCAGTACATCGCCTACCAATTCGACGACCTGGCCCGCCAGGACGCCTACCGTCCGTGGTTCCAGGAACTGTGCCCGAAACTGGGCTGTACCGTGCCATCGCGGGTCGATATTGCCCATATCAAGAGCAGCAACCTGGTGGTACGCAGCCATCCGGAGTTCGCCGGGGCGCTGGTGGTGGATGCGATCATCTATAACCGTGCGACCTTTTCCCAGCCCTTCCCACTGCTGGAACTACGCTTTGCAGACTTGAACGGCAGCCTGATTGCCAGTCGTCGCTTCAAACCTGCCGAATACCTCAGCGGTGAGTTGGCCGGTGTCAGCGAAATGCCTTCGCAGACGCCGATCCACATCTCCCTGGACATACTTGACCCAGGTAACAAGGCCGTGAACTACAGCCTGAGCTTCCATTCGCCCGAGTGAACCGGCGCATATGTCGAGGTTTGACGGCGGATTATTGACTTCTCCGCCATCGACCAAACCGATGGTAATAAAAAAGCAACTGTTCAGATTTTATCCAATTCAGCCTTTAACCAGTCATCGAGAGCGGGTATCATGCCAACCCTTTTTCGAACTCTAATGATCCGGCCCCACAACAGGGAAGTCCTATGTCGGCGGTACGCATCGGCCCATACACATTGCAGAACGGCTTGATCCTCGCCCCGATGGCGGGCGTCACCGACCAGCCCTTTCGTCAGCTGTGCAAACGTTTGGGCGCGGGTCTAGTAGTCTCTGAAATGGTTACCAGCGACATGAGTCTGTGGAACACCCGCAAGTCGCGGATGCGCATGATCCACGAAGGAGATCCCGAGCCACGCTCGGTGCAGATCGCCGGGGGTGACGCGCAGATGCTGGCGGAGGCCGCCCGGGCCAATGTCGAGTTGGGTGCGCAAATTATTGATATCAACATGGGCTGCCCAGCCAAGAAGGTCTGCAACAAGGCCGCCGGTTCCGCCTTGTTGAAGGATGAGCAGTTGGTCGCCGAGATCCTGCAGGCCGTTGTCGCCGCAGTGGATGTGCCGGTGACCCTGAAGATTCGTACCGGTTGGGACCGGGACAACAAGAATGGCCTGACAGTGGCGAAGATCGCTGAACAGGCAGGTATTACAGCGCTGGCGGTGCATGGCCGCACCCGCGCCGACCTTTACACCGGTGAAGCCGAGTACGACACCATTGCCGCGATCAAGCAGGCCGTGTCGATGCCGGTATTTGCCAATGGCGACATCGACTCCGCCGAGAAAGCCCGACGCGTACTGCACGCGACCGGCGCCGATGGTTTGTTGATTGGCCGGGCCGCCCAGGGGCGGCCGTGGATTTTTCGTGAGATCGAGCATTTCCTGCGTACCGGCGAAGTATTGCCGGCACCGGGACTGAACGAGGTGGAACATATTCTGCTAGAGCATCTGGCCGCCCTGCACGCCTTCTATGGGGATGTGATGGGGGTACGCATTGCTCGCAAGCATGTCGGCTGGTATCTCGCCACCTTGCCGGGCGCCAAGGAGTTCCGCGCCCAGTTCAATCGTTTGGATGAAACGCAGGCACAGGTCGCCACCGTTCGTGAGTTCTTTGCCGAACGTGACAAGAGCCTGGGAACAGGGGATGGACAAGGGGTGGCCGCATGACGACGATGACCGAGACTTTAGTGAGTGGAACAACACCCGTGAGCGACAACGTCAATTTGAAACAGCACCTCAATACGCCGAGCGAAGAAGGCCAGACCCTTCGCGGGAGTGTCGAGAAGGCGCTGCACAATTATTTCGCCCACCTTGAGGGCGCATCCGTCACGGACGTGTACAACCTGGTGCTCTCCGAAGTCGAGGCACCCTTGCTCGAAAGCGTGATGAACTACGTCAAGGGCAACCAGACCAAAGCCAGTGAGCTGCTGGGCCTCAACCGTGGCACCTTGCGCAAAAAGCTCAAGCAGTACGATTTGCTGTAAGCATTCAATCAAACCAGAAAGGCGCCCGCGTAAAACCGGTCGCCTTTTTTGCTGACTCCTTTGCTTTTGATGGAAATTGAAATGACCGACCAGACTACCCGCCTGCCGATCCGCCGCGCCTTGATCAGTGTTTCCGACAAGACCGGGATCCTCGAATTTGCCCGGGAGCTGGAAGCCCTGGGCGTGGAAATCCTCTCCACGGGCGGGACCTTCAAACTGCTGCAGGACAACGGCGTGGCCGCAGTAGAAGTGGCGGACTACACCGGTTTCGCAGAAATGATGGACGGTCGCGTCAAGACCCTGCACCCGAAAATTCACGGCGGTATCCTCGGCCGTCGCGGCATCGACGACGCCATCATGAACGAGCACGGCATCAAGCCGATCGACCTGGTGGCCGTCAACCTCTACCCGTTCGAAGCCACCATCAACAAGCCAGGCTGCGACCTGCCGACCGCCATCGAAAACATCGATATCGGTGGCCCGACCATGGTTCGCTCGGCCGCCAAGAACCACAAGGACGTGGCCATCGTGGTCAACGCCGGCGACTACGCCCAGGTTCTGGAAAGCCTCAAGGCCGGTGGCCTGACCTACGCCCAGCGCTTCGACCTGATGCTCAAGGCGTTCGAACACACCGCCGCCTACGACGGCATGATCGCTAACTACATGGGCACTGTGAACCAGGCCGCTGACACCCTGAGCACAGAGGGTCGCAGCCAGTTCCCACGCACCTTCAACAGCCAGTTCATCAAGGCCCAGGAAATGCGCTACGGCGAGAACCCGCACCAGAGCGCGGCGTTCTACGTGGAAGCCAAGCCTGCCGAAGTGGGCATCGCCACTGCAACCCAGCTGCAAGGCAAAGAGCTTTCCTACAACAACGTGGCCGACACCGACGCTGCGCTGGAATGCGTGAAGAGCTTCGTCAAGCCGGCCTGCGTGATCGTCAAGCACGCCAACCCGTGCGGCGTAGCCGTGAGCCCGGACGCTGAAGGCGGTATCCGCCAGGCGTATGAACTGGCCTACGCCACCGACACCGAATCTGCGTTCGGCGGCATCATCGCCTTCAACCGCGAGCTGGACGCCGAGACCGCCAAGGCCATCGTCGAGCGCCAGTTCGTCGAAGTGATCATCGCCCCAAGTGTCAGTGAAGAAGCCCGCGCCATCGTCGCCGCCAAGGCCAATGTGCGCCTGCTGGCCTGCGGCGAGTGGTCGGCCGAGCGGGCCGCTGCCTGGGACTACAAGCGCGTCAACGGCGGCCTGCTGGTACAGAGCCGCGACATCGGCATGATTGGCAGCCAGGACCTGAAAGTGGTCACCAAGCGCGCGCCGACCGAGCAAGAGATCAACGACCTGATCTTCGCCTGGAAAGTGGCCAAGTACGTCAAGTCCAACGCCATCGTCTACGCCAAGAACCGCCAGACCATCGGTGTCGGTGCCGGTCAGATGAGCCGCGTGAACTCGGCGCGTATCGCCGCGATCAAGGCTGAACACGCCGGTTTGCAGGTGGTGGGGTCGGTCATGGCTTCCGACGCGTTCTTCCCGTTCCGCGATGGTTTGGACAATGCCGCAAAAGCTGGCGTGACCGCCGTGATCCAACCGGGTGGTTCGATGCGTGATGCCGAGGTGATTGCAGCGGCTGATGAAGCCGGTATCGCCATGGTCTTCACCGGCATGCGCCACTTCCGCCACTGATCCAACTCGATCGAAATGTGGGAGGGGGCTTGCCCCCCGATAGCGGTGTCTCAGTCAAATAATCAGCCTGCTGAAATACCGCCATCGGGAGCAAGCCCCCTCCCACATAAAGCGCACTTGCGGCGCCTCACAGAATTTGCGTCATCCGAGGTTTTTGAAATGAATGTTTTGATCATTGGCAGCGGTGGCCGTGAACACGCCCTGGCCTGGAAAGTTGCCCAGGACCCACGGGTCCAGAAAGTCTTCGTCGCCCCCGGGAACGCCGGCACCGCCATCGAAGCCAAGTGCGAAAACGTCGCCATCGACGTATTGGCCCTGGAGCAACTGGCAGACTTTGCCGAAAAGAACGTTTCCCTGACTATCGTCGGCCCGGAAGTGCCATTGGTGGCCGGCGTCGTCGACCTGTTCCGCAGTCGTGGCCTGGATTGTTTCGGCCCCACTGCCGGTGCCGCCCAGCTGGAAGGCTCGAAAGCCTTCACCAAGGACTTCCTGGCGCGTCACAAGATCCCCACCGCTGACTACCAGAACTTCACCGAGATCGAGCCGGCCCTGGCTTACCTGCGTGAAAAAGGCGCGCCGATTGTGATCAAGGCCGATGGCCTGGCTGCCGGTAAAGGCGTTATCGTCGCCATGACCCTGCAGGAAGCCGAAGACGCCGTGCGCGACATGCTCGCAGGCAATGCCTTTGGTGACGCCGGTTCCCGTGTGGTCATCGAGGAGTTCCTCGACGGCGAAGAAGCCAGTTTCATCGTGATGGTCGATGGCAAGAACGTGCTGCCAATGGCCACCAGCCAGGATCACAAGCGCGTCGGTAATGGCGACAGCGGCCCGAACACCGGCGGCATGGGCGCTTACTCCCCGGCGCCGGTGGTGACCAGCCAAGTGCACCAACGCGTCATGGACCTGGTGATCTGGCCGACCGTGCGCGGCATGGCCGACGAAGGTAACGTCTACACCGGCTTCCTCTACGCCGGCTTGATGATCGATAAAGCCGGTAACCCGAAAGTCATCGAGTTCAACTGCCGCTTCGGCGATCCGGAAACCCAACCGGTGATGCTGCGCCTGCAATCGAGCCTGGTGCTGCTGGTGGAAGCTGCACTGGCCCAGGCGCTGGACAAGGTCGAAGCGCAATGGGACCCACGTCCCAGCGTCGGCATCGTGCTGGCTGCCGGCGGTTATCCTGCCGATTATGCCAAGGGCGATGTGATCGAAGGCCTGGACGCGGCCGCCGAATTGGAAGGCAAAGTGTTCCATGCAGGCACCGCGCTCAAGGACGGCGAAGTTGTAACCGCAGGTGGCAGAGTGTTGTGCGCCACCGCGATGGGTGCCAGTGTCGATGCCGCGCAACAGCAGGCGTACAAGCTGGCCGCGAAAATCGACTGGAAAGGCTGCTTCTACCGCACTGACATTGGCTACCGCGCCATTGCCCGTGAACGTGGTGAGAACAGCTGAGCAGCTACACTTCAAGTAGCTATCCGTTCGGTTAGGTAAGGGCCTCTGGCCCTTGCCGTACACATGTCGCCCCGCGCATAGTTAACCCGTGCAATCAACCTACGAAGGGATTTCGCCGTGCGCTGGCTCAGGATCGCCATAGGTTTTACAGTCAGTCTGCTGACCCTGCTCTGCTTGTTCCCGGCCCAGGCCGCCGCGCAAGGCAGTGGTTGGGCAGTATTGCTTGACGAACAGGCCGACCTGCAACTGAGCGACATCCGTTCTGCCCGCTACACCAATCAATTCAGCCCCATTGAACTGGACCGGATCACTGCCGCGCAGCCGGACGGTGCGCTGTGGGTGCGCTTCAGGCTGCAACCGGGCAAGCACGAGCAAGTGCTGCGGGTCTTTGCGCCAGACCTGTCCAGCCTGAGCCTGTATGTGCTGGACGGCGACACCCTGGTAGAGCAACAGACCACCGGCACGCGCCAGCCCCAGGCTGATCGCCCGCTGCCCAGCAGCGACTTCATGCTGCCGATGCCCCAGAGCCCGCGCCCCCTTGAGGTGTACCTGAGGCTGGTCTCGGAACACGAGTTGCGCCCCTACATCACCCTGGAACCGGCCGTACTGGCCGCCGCCAACCAGAACCAGACACTGATCTACGGCCTGCTGTTCGGCGTGTTGCTGATGTTGATCCTGCACAACCTCACGCGCTTCGCCTACCATCGCTCGCGCAGCAGCCTGTGGTTGGCCGCCTGTGAACTCCTGTTGATGCTCAGCCTGGCGCTGCTCCTCAACCTGGTAGGGCCATGGCTGCCGAACTGGCATGCGATCCAGACCCCCGGCGCATACCTTGCCCTGCTGCTGACCGCCCCCTGCGGCTTGATGTTTGCCTACCGCTTCTTCATGCCCCTGGGCCCGCACCCGCTGAACAAACTGTTGATGGCCGACATATTGCTGATCGTGCTAAGCGGCTTGCTGCTGTTGTTCGTCAATACCTTGCCACTGAACATCATCACCTATGCCCTGGTGGCGCTGGCCGGCCTGAGCATGCTGTTTGTCTCGGCCTACCACTGGCAGAAAGGCTACCGCCCGGCGCGCCTGTTCGTGGCGGCGATGGTGGTGTTCAACATCGGCACGCTGATCATCCTGCCCGCCCTGCTCGGCCTGACACTGGTGGCGCCGCAAGGCTTGATCGTCACCCTGCTGGGCTTTATCTGCATCAGCGGCCTGCTAATGAGCCTGGCCCTTGGCGAGCGCCAACGCGCGATTGTCGAAACCCGCTTCAGCCTCAGCCGCGACCTGGCAGCCAGCAACGCCGAGATCGCCGCCAAGGCCGAGTTCCTGGCGAAGATCAGCCACGAGATCCGCACGCCCATGAACGGCGTGCTGGGCATGACCGAATTGCTGCTGGGCACGCCGTTGTCGGTCAAGCAACGCGACTACGTGCAGACCATCCACAGCGCCGGTAACGAATTGCTCACCCTGATCAACGAGATCCTGGATATCTCCAAGCTCGAGTCCGGCCAGATCGAACTGGATGATGTGCAATTCGACCTCAATGCGTTGATCGACGACTGCCTGAGTATCTTCCGCGCCAAGGCCGAGCAGCAGAATGTCGAGCTGATCAGCTTTATCCAGCCCCAGGTGCCGCGGGTGATCAGCGGTGACCCGACGCGCCTGCGCCAAGCGTTGCTGAGCCTGCTGGAAAACGCCCTGCACAAGACCGATGAAGGCGAAGTACTGATCGTTGTCGCCCTGGACGAGCGCAGCACCAAGCCACGCCTGCGCATTGCCGTGCAGGACAGCGGCCTGCCCATGGAAGCCGCCGAGCGCGACGCCCTGCTGCACAGTGAACTGCACAGCAAGAACTTCCTTTCGGCGACGCGCTTGAGCGGCCACCTGGGTCTGGTGATCGCTCGCCAACTGATCCTGTTGATGAACGGCGAGTTCGGTATCAAGAGCGGCAGTCACCAGGGCAGCACCTTGTGGCTGACCCTGCCACTGGACCCGGAACGCCTGGAACATCCGACCTCCGACCTCGACGGTCCACTCAAGGACGCACGCGTGCTGGTGGTGGACGACAACGACACCTGCCGCAAAGTGCTGGTGCAGCAATGCACCGCCTGGGGCCTGAACGTCAGCGCCGTGCCTTCCGGCAAGGAGGCCCTGGCCCTGTTGCGCACCAAGGCGCACCTGCGCGATTACTTCGACGTGGTGCTGCTCGACCAGAACATGCCCGGCATGACCGGCATGCAACTGGCGGCGAAGATCAAGGAAGACCCGAGCCTGAACCATGACATCCTGCTGATCATGCTCACCGGCATCAGTAACGCACCGAGCAAGATCATTGCGCGTAATTGCGGGATCAAGCGCATCCTCGCCAAGCCGGTGGCCGGTTATACCCTCAAGACCACCCTGGCCGACGAACTGACCCAGCGCAGCAAAGGCGCGGCCTTTCCACGCCCGGTCCCCAACGCACCGGCAGCCGTGAGCGTGCCCAGCGATTTCCGCATCCTGGTGGCCGAAGACAACAGCATCTCCACCAAAGTGATACGCGGCATGCTCGGCAAGCTCAACCTCAACCCGGACACCGCCAGCAATGGCGAAGAAGCGCTCGAAGCGATGAAAGCCCGGCGTTATGACCTGGTGTTGATGGACTGTGAGATGCCGATCCTTGATGGTTTCTCTGCCACGCAGCAACTGCGGGCGTGGGAAGTCAGCCACCAACGCGTACGTACGCCAGTGGTGGCGCTCACCGCGCATATCCTCTCGGAACACAAGGAACGCGCGCGCCAGGCCGGCATGGACGGGCATATGGCCAAGCCGGTGGAGTTGTCGCAGTTGCGTGAGCTGGTGGACTATTGGGTAGCGCAGCGCCAACAGCGCCCGGAACATGCGTCCTCATAATTTGAAATGCGATCAAATGTGGGAGGGGGCTTGCTCCCGATAGCAGTGGGTCAGTCAGCATATTTGTTACTGACACACCGCTATCGAGGGCAAGCCCCCTCCCACATTTGACCTCTGCCGCCTGATAGACTGCCCACACTTCCACCGCCCGCGAGCCACCCCCCATGCTCCATGTGTTATTCAGCGTTTACCTGAAGATGCTGGTGCTCTACAGCCCGTTCTTCGTGCTGTCCTGCTTTATCAGCCTGACCCGTGGTTATTCCAGCAAGGAGCGTCGGCGCCTGGCCTGGAAGGTGGCCCTGGCGACCCTGGTATCGAGCGTACTGCTCTACCTGTTCGGCCGGGTAATTTTCAGCGTGTTCGGCATAACCGTGGATGCGTTCCGCATCGGCGCCGGCAGCGTGTTGTTCATCTCCGCCCTGGGCATGGCCCAAGGCAAGTCGGCGGTGCAGACCGACAACGTGCAGCAGGATGTGACCATCGTGCCGCTGACCATCCCCCTCACCGTCGGCCCCGGTACGATTGGCGCATTGCTGGTGATGGGCGTCAGCCAACCGCACTGGGATGACAAGCTCACCGCCATTCTCAGCATTGCCCTGGCCAGCCTCACGGTGGGCGTGGTGCTGTACCTGTCCAACCGTATCGAACGCATTCTCGGCGACCAGGGCTTGCAGATTGTCAGCCGCTTGATGGGTTTGTTCGTCTGCGCCCTGGCCGCGCAAATCATCTTTACCGGTGTGCGCGGCTACCTGGTGCCTTAGATCCGGTACTTGGCAATGGCCAGCTGCACCTTGTCGCCGGCGCTTTCACGCATCAGCTGGATGGTTTTTTCATTGACCACCGAGGTATTCAGCACCAGGCAGGTCTGCCCGCTGAAAGCCTCGAACGAAGAGCTGTCCCATTCCAGGAAGGGCATGCCCAGGTGTTTGTCCACGCCGTGGGTGCTGTAGGTCACCAGCACCATCATCAGTTCACCGTCGTTTTCGGCGCAGGAAGCCAGGCCGAAATCGCCGCCCTGCTGCACCGTGCTATTGCGCTTGAACAGATCGAAACATGCCGGCCGCTGCTTCAACGCTTCCAGTGCATCCGCAGCCAACTTCGGCAAGGCGCTGACCAATGGCCCCGACAGCGACGTCGACGCCAGCATCGCAGCGATGATATTCAGGGCCGCCAGTTGCACCGTCAGGCCCTTGCCCGCACGCGAGACCCGCTCAAAACGACTGCGCACCGGCAACCAACCCAGACTGATCATGACCTTGATAAATTCGTCGTACCACGCCTCGGTCCCCCGTTGGACCCTCAACACATCGCTCACATAACTGCTGGCCAGAAGGTAGCTTTTGCGAATGTACTCGCGGTTCAGCGCAGACAGCCCCTCGGCGAAGGAAATCACGCTGTTGTTGACCACCGCCGCATTGCAGTCGTCCTCGCGATCCAATCTTGAAGCGACCTGCTTGCCAGGGGCTCCCGGCAGCTTATAGGCAGCGATCAATTTGCGCCTTTTTTTACTGTTGATCCTTCTGTGACGTCGCTCCATTTCCAGTTCTCCACAAGCACCCCACATGGGGCTTACTTGCACCCTAGTCCAGTGCAGGGAGGGTTTTCCATGGGACAAACATTCCTTGGCCGCACCCACCAAAAACCGTCCCCCAGCAATGACAGGGCGCGGGCACGGGACTTGCGGTTTTCATCGCATAAAAAAGAAAAAGCTCCGGACAACACCAGGTAAATCCCTGGGTCATTCGGAGCTTTCCGGCAGCCAATGGAGCGTTTTCAGCTGACGGGTTTTTCGCCGTACCAGCGCGGTGTGTACACCCACTTATCGCCACCGGCACGCGGGAATGTGCAGGTAGTGGACGAGCCGACCAGAACCATGGTGCGCATGTCCACCTGCTCGGGCGTCAGTTGCCCCAATGTGGTGACGCGCAGCGTCTGGCCGGGGCGTCCGATGTCGCGGCCCAGCACCACTGGGGTTTGCGGTGTGCGATGCAGCGCGACGATCTCCAGGGCACGCCCCAGTTGCCAGGGCCGCGAGCGCGAGATCGGGTTGTAGAACGCGAGGGCCAGGTCAGCCTGGGACGCGAGGTCCAGGCGCTTTTCAATGATCGACCAGGGCTTGAGGTTGTCCGATAGCGACATCACGCAGAAGTCGTGGCCCAGCGGAGCGCCGGCCTGGGCGGCGGTGGCCAGGGAGGCAGAAACCCCCGGCAGGATTTCCAGGTCGACCTGATGCCAGGCCGGGTCGCCGGATTCGTGCAGCGCCTCGATCACCGCAGCGGCCATGGCGAACACGCCCGGGTCGCCGGACGACACCACCACCACTGAACGCCCCTGCGAAGCCAGCTCGAAGGCGTGGCGCGCACGCTGCATTTCTTCGCGATTGTCAGTGCAGTGTTGCACCTGATCATCACGGAACGGCCCGGCCATGCGCACGTAGGTTTCGTAACCCAGCACGTCGGTGCAACGCGCCAGTTCGGCCTTGACCGCCGGCACCATCAGCTCGGCGGCGCCAGGGCCCAGGCCGATCACTGCGAGACGGCCACGGGGGCGCCCCACTTGTGACAGATCCAAGGGCTGCTCGGCCACGGTAATGCTGATATCCGCAACGGGCGTCACCTGGGCAAAGCGCAGCGGCACACCCAACGCCAACGCGGCCTCATGCAATGAGGCATCGGCCATGTGCAGGTCACTGGCCAACAGGCAGGCCAGGGCTTGCACAGCGATCCCCGCCTCATGCAACGCCGTGCGCACACGCTCAGCCAACTGCACGCCGGGCTCGCAGGTCACGTAGACATTGCGCGGATAAATCAGCAGCTCATTGGCCGCCGGGATGCGTTCGGCATTGCCTACATGAATCGCCAGGCGCGCCTGTCGGTCCTGTGGCAGGTTGGCCTGGTCCAGCCATGGCGCCACGCCTTCGATGCGCACGCTTTCGCCGGCCAGCAAGTCCGAAACAAAACGCTTGCCCAACTCAATGTCGGCCAGTTGGTAACCGACCGGCGGGTTGAGCAGGCAAGTGCCGAAACGCAGCTCGCCACTGGTGGTGATTGCGGCGGATACACCCAGTGCCGCAGCAATATCCCGCGCCATCACGTTCACGCCACCCAGGCCACCGAGCAGCGGCACCACGGCGCTGCCATCTTCAGCCACGGCCAGCACGGCGGGTTCCTCGCCCTTTTCCAGCAGCAGCGGCGCGAGGGTGCGGATCACAATGCCGGCGGCGCACAACGCAATCAGCGGCGTGCCCAGTTGGTAGAGCTGGCGCAACGTCGCGCCGAACTCGCTGTAAGCCTGGTCTGCACCGTCCACCCGTCCAGCCAGACCGTGGATCAACGCGCCGGGGTAAACCTGTTGGATCTTGCGTGCGGTGGCCAAGCTGCCTTGGCCCAGAATCACAATCGCCGGAGTCATCAACCTTGCCACCTTTCACCGGGCACGATGATCAGCGAGAAATACGGCGAGGACGCCGGATCGACCTGATCCAGCGGCACGATCTTCTGGTTGGCCATGGTGGCGCGCTCCACATACAGCGCACGCCCGGCCAGGCCCAGTTCTTCCAACACCTGGCGCACCTTCGGGAAGTTGCGCCCCAGCTTCATGATCACCGCGGCGTCGGCATCCGCCAGGCGGCGCTTGAGGTCGTCATGGGGCAATACGCCCGAGAGCACCGACAAGCTCTGGTTGCGATACACCAGCGGCGCACCGAGCACCGAGGCGCCACCGAGCATCGAACACACGCCCGGAATTACCTGGGCTTCGTAGCGCTCGGCGAGGCGATCATGCAGGTACATGTAGGAGCCGTAGAAGAACGGGTCGCCCTCGCAGATCACCGCCACATCCCGTCCTGCATCCAGGTGCGCCGCCACGTCGAGACTGGCGTTGTCGTAGAAGTCGCTGATCACCTGTTCATAGGACAACGGCGCCGGCAGCACTTCGGTGGTTACCGGGTACACCAGCGGCATCAGGGTTTGCTGCGTGACCAAGTGGTCCTCGATGATGCCGAAGGCGTTGCCCTTCTTGCCCTTGGCGACGAAGTACGCCACCACTGGCGATTCACGCAGCAGGCGCAGGGCCTTGAGAGTAATCAGTTCCGGGTCGCCGGGGCCTACCCCCAGGCCGATCAAACGTCCGCGTGCCTGCATTATTCGACCTCCGTGGCGAGCGCATTGACTGCCGCGGCGGCCATGGCACTGCCGCCCAAGCGACCCTGCATGATCACGAACGGGACGCCACGGCTATCCGCCGCCAGCATCGCCTTGGATTCGGCGGCACCGACGAAGCCCACGGGAAAACCCAGGATCAATGCCGGTTTCGGCGCGCCGGCATCCAGCATTTCCAGCAGGTAAAACAACGCGGTCGGCGCGTTGCCGATCACCACCACACTGCCTTCCAGGTGCGGTCGCCACAGTTCCAGGGCGGCGGCGGAGCGGGTGTTGCCCAGTGTGCGTGCCAACTCCGGCACGCCATCGTCACGCAGGGTGCAGATCACCTCGTTATTGGCTGGCAGGCGCGCACGGGTCACGCCTTCGGACACCATCCGCGCATCACACAGAATCGGTGCGCCAGCGGCCAATGCATCGCGCCCGGCTTTGCCTGCGCCTGCGGAGAATTGCAGGCCATCGATAGCCTCGACCATGCCGCACGCATGAATCACCCGCACCGCGAGTTTTTCCAAGTCAGCCGGAATGCGCTCCAACTTGGCTTCCGCGCGAATAATGGCGAAGGAGTTGCGATAGATCTCCTGACCGTCGCGGATGTAATCAATCATCGGTGTTGCTCCGTGGGCGAGCGCGCAGCAAGGCGCCCGCCGCTTCAATGGAAAGAGTGCGCGCGTGCAGCCGGCCGAAACCGGGTTGGGCTGCGTCGCGAAAATAGAGGTCGTAGTGGCCGGGGCCCACCGCCAGCAAAGTGACCGATGCGGTGTGCGCCGCGGCGCAGGAGCGCGGGCAGCCGGACAGATGCACCTCGACGCCGGGTTGCAGGGCCGCCAGTTGCACCGCATCGACCTTGGTATCGGCCAGGCCTTTGCCGCAGCCGCTGGAACCGGTACAGGCGATCATGCGGGCCAGGGGTTGGTCGATAGAGCAGAGAAAGCCCAACTGCGCCAAGCGTTCGGCCACCGCGACAGGGCGTTCGATATTGGGTAGCAACACCCCTTGCCAGGGCGTGAAACGCAACGTTGCGTCGCCGTACTCGCTGGCCAGCTGCGCGACGCCCTTGAGCATCAGCGGATCCAGGCGGCCCAATGGTGCGACGGCCGCGACGTAGAACTGGTTTTTCTGCGCCTGTGGATAACTTCCCAGATGCAGCAGCGCGCCACTGGCCGGGCGCTGGAAGCCCTCCGCCGGCAGCAGCGACAGGCCCAGGCGGCTCACTACGTTATCCACAGCCAGATGGCGCATGCGCGTTTGCTCGGGCGTCGCCAGGTCGAGAAAGGCTTCCAGCACCGCCACCACCAAGGCATGGCCCTGGTCCAACGGCACCGCCGCCACGGGCGCATCCAGCCCCGGGCAGCCAGCCAAGCCGAATGCCAACAGCGTCTGGCCATCGCGCACGAACGCCGAAAGCCACAGGTCATGGTGATGTTCAAGCATCGCCAGGGCTTCGCCACCATCGAGCTGTACGGCGAACTTGGCCGACAGTTGATGAAAGCGCGGATGGGTTTGCAAGGTGGCGAGGATCTGCGCGGCCAACGGGCGGGTATCGAACAGCATCAGCGGGTCGATACCGGCGCTGGGACTGAGCATCAGGTTGCGTACGTCGTCACCCGCGGCGTTGCTCGGCCCAAGGTCGGCCGCCAGCAACATGGCGATCAGGGCCTGCTGCTCGGCGCCGATGCCGCGGATCTGCAGGTTGGCGCGGTTGGTCGCCTCGATCACTCCGCCCGCATAGGCCTGGGCTGCGTCCGCCACGGCATGGGCCTGGGCGGCACTGATCGAACCACCGGCCAATTTGATCCGGCAAATACCGCCGTCCAGCGCCTGGACAATACGCAGCAACCCCGGACATGCCGAGGGGCGCAAGGTATTCACAGCGGGCGTTGGGTTCACGGGGCTACCGGTTGACGGGTAAAGGCGCGGTATTATGCCTGCTTTGTCCGGCGGCATGAAAAGCCTGCCCGTCGGATGTCGTTCAAGGAATTGATATGTCGCCCTGGCTGACGGTTGTAGGCATTGGTGAAGACGGCTTCAAGGGCCTGGGCAGGAATGCCCGGCATGCCCTGTTGCGTGCCTCGCGGATTATAGGCGGGCAGCGTCAATTGGACCTGTTGCCGGTGTGTATCCGTGGCGAGCGCCAACTTTGGCCGAGCCCGTTTTCCCTGGAACCGGTGCTGTCGCGGCGTGGCGAGCCTGTGTGCGTGCTGGCCAGCGGCGACCCGATGTTCTATGGCGTGGGCGCCAGCCTGGCGCGGCAGGTGGCGGCGCAGGAACTGTTGATCTTGCCCGCGCCGTCTTCGGTGTCGCTGGCTGCCGTGCGCCTGGGCTGGCCGTTGCAGGAAGTGGTGACGTTATCGGTGGTGGCCCGGCCAATCGCGGCGATCAATGCGCATCTGGCCAGTGGTGTGCGTTTGCTGGTGTTGAGCAATGACGGCAGCAGCCCGGCTGCAATTGCGTCGCTATTGCTTGAGGCTGGGTATGGGCCCAGCCGATTGAGCGTGTTTGAACACCTGGGTGGCGAACACGAACGGCGTATCGACGGGTTGGCGCAGTCGTGGGAGCAGGCTTCGGTGGCCGACTTGAACCTGGTCGCCATCGACTGCCTGGCGGATGCCAACACACCACGTCTGTCGTGTCTGGCTGGGCTGCCCGACTCGGCGTTCAAACACGACGGCCAACTGACCAAGCGCGATGTGCGCGCCATGACCCTCGCCCGCCTCGCACCGATGCCCGGCGAGCTGCTCTGGGATGTGGGTGCGGGCAGCGGTTCCATCGGCATCGAATGGATGCGCGCCCACCCCAGCTGCCGCGCCTTGGCGATTGAAGCCGATGCGGGCCGCCAAAACCTGATCGAACACAACCGCGACGTCCTCGGCGTGCCCGGCCTGCAACTGATTCGTGGCAAGGCCCCGGATGCGTTGCTTGGCCTGGAAGCCCCGGACGCCATCTTCATCGGTGGCGGCGTCACCCGCGACGGCGTGCTCGACACCTGCTGGCAGCACCTGCGCCCCGGTGGCCGACTGGTTGCCAATGCCGTGACCCTGCAAAGCGAAATGACCTTGATGAACTGGCGCGCCGAGCATGGCGGCGAACTGACGCGCGTCCATGTCGCCCAGGCGCAGCCATTGGGCGAGTTCGATACCTGGCGCCAGGCGCTGCCGATCACCCTGCTGGATGTGGTCAAGCCGCTATGAAACGGATTCTGCTGCTCGGTGGTGTGACAGAAGCGCTGGCCATTGCCCGTAGCTTGGGGCCGGAGCATATCTACAGCTTGGCCGGTGTGGGCCGTGTGCCTACCGACCTTACCTGCCAGGTGCGTGTCGGCGGCTACGGCGGTCATGAAGGGTTGGCCCAGTTTGTTCGCGATGAGCGCATCAGTCTGATCCTCGACGCCACCCATCCGTACGCGGCACAGATCAGCCGCAACGCTGCCCAGGCGGCAAGGTTGTGCGGTGTACCTTGCTGGGCGTTGCGGCGTCCGGCATGGCAGCCGCAAGTGGGGGATGACTGGCGGGAAGTTTCCGACTGGGCCGGGCTGATCGAGGCATTGAAACCCTTCAAACGGCCCCTGTTCACCCTGGGTCGCGAACCGTTGCAGCATCTCGATGAGATTCCCGCCGATCAATTCTGGACGCTGCGAGCGCTGGATGTGTATCCGGGCAATGACCGGTGTGAAGTGATCGGCGCACGCGGGCCGTTTCTGATCGAGGACGAGCGCGTGCTGTTTGAACGGCGCGCAATTGATGTGCTGATCAGCAAGAACAGCGGCAGCACCGCCACCGAGCCGAAGCTGGAAGTGGCGCGTGAGCGTAGGGTGCCGGTGTTGGTGTTGAAGCGGCCGGTGTTGCCTGCCGTAGATCGAGAGTTCACCACCGTAGCTGCGTCGCTACAGGCAATACACACCCTTTGAGCAACACGGACCTAATGTGGGAGGGGGCTTGCCCCCGATGGCAGTGGTTCAGCCAGCAATTGAGTAGCTGACACACCGCTATCGGGAGCAAGCCCCCTCCCACATTTGGAATGCGTTGCCTTGAAGATCGGCACCCACTCGATTCCCCGTCTATCCTCAACCCTGCGACACCAAACCACACCGCCCTTTTTTACTTATCACCCCCGATCAGGCTAAATACCCCCTGATCGTTTAACCCTACGGATTATCCGCCATGGCCCGTCAACGCTTTGCAATTGCCTGGATCGCCTGCCTTGCAGTGCTGTTCAATGCGTTTGCCATGCCGTTGGCCAGTGCGATGCAGCAGACCGATGACCCGGTCAAGCGCCTGATGTGGGGTAGTTTCTGCTCGTCCAATGGCGCCAGCCTGAAGACGATTGCCTTGGGCAAGCTGGAGATTCCAACACCGGCGGATGATCACTCCGCCATGCAGCATTGCTGGTGTTGCTCGGGCTCGGCGCCGTTGGTGGCGCTGCCGGGGCATGTGCCGCAGTTGTATGTGACGCGGGCTGAAGCGGTGCAAAGCCTGCCGCCACCGTCCCTGCAAAATCCCACTCCGCGCCAGCAGTGGCCAAGCCTTAACCCCCGCGCCTCTCCAACGGCCTGATCCTCTTCGCAAGTGAACTGCGTTTAGAACCGTTCTGGAGAACTGCCATGCTCAAATCTTCCCTGCTTCTGGCTGCGTTGCTGCTGCCGGTGTTCAGTGCTGCCAATGCCGAAGACTACAAGGTCGGCGACCTGATGGTGAGCGAACCCTGGTCCCAGGAGTTGCCACCCAATGCGCCGACTGTGGCGGCGTACTTTGTAATTCATAACACCGGGGCTGCCCCGGATCGCTTGCTGAGTGTCGAGACGCCGGTGGCGGACAAGGCCGAACTGCATGAGCATGTGATGCAAGGCGACCTGATGAAGATGCAGCAAGTGCCCAGCGTGGCCGTACCGGCCGAGGGTGAGCTGACCTTCGCGCCAATGGCCTATCACGTCATGCTGCTGGGCCTCAAAGACCGCAGCCTGTTGACCGATGGCAAGCAATTCCCACTGACCCTGACCTTCGAGAAAGCCGGCAAGGTCGAGGTGAAGGTGGCGGTGCAGAAGGTCCCGCCGTTGGCCACGCACGAGCATAAGCACACTCACTAGACCAACCCGATGGGCGCCCCCCGCGCCAGGTTGTCTCCGCACCGCCGCCTGATGCGCGGCAGTTGGATCAGCCTGTTCGCCATGCTGATGATCTTTATCGGTCCGCTGATTTCCCAAGCGATGCCGATGGATCATCACGCCGGTATGTCCATGGACATGCCCGAGTGCCACGGCGAGCCCAAGCCCAGCAAAGCACCCGACGAGCACCACGTACTCTGGGAAAAGTGCGGCTATTGCAGCCTGCTCTTCAGCTGCCCGGCCCTGCCCGGCAGCGTGTCCTACGTCAGCCTCGGCACCCCGCCGCCGGCCAATGCCCTCACCCCCGCCACCCGCCTGGGACATGCCCGGCAGAGCATCTTCCCCGGCGCCCGCAGCCGCGCGCCGCCCATCACTGCGTAAACACTTTCACAGCGTTACTCCACCCCGGCCGACTCTAGACAGACAGCCGCAGGCTGCTGGCCGTGTTGTTTACGATTGATTGATGGAATTTGTCATGTCCAGGTTTTCTGCTGACACCCGTTTGGGCGCTGCCCCTGCTTTCGCCGTTCTGTGCGGCGCACTGCTTACCCCATGCGCCCATGCGCACGAACACGAGCTGAGCCCCACGGTAATCACTGCGATCGCCCCCAGCTCGCCACTCACTGTTGTCACCAACCCCAAAGACCCACGCCAACCGGTGCCGGCCAGCGATGGCGGCGACTACCTCAAGACCATCCCCGGCTTCGCCCTGGTACGCAACGGCGGCACCAACGGCGACCCGGTGCTGCGCGGCATGTTCGGCTCGCGCCTGAATATCCTTACCAACGGCAGCATGATGCTCGGCGCCTGCCCGGGGCGGATGGATGCACCCACCTCGTACATTTCGCCGGAAACCTACGACAAGCTGACCGTGATCAAAGGCCCGCAAACCGTGCTCTGGGGCCCGGGTGCGTCAGCCGGCACCATCCTGTTCGACCGTGAGCCGGAGCAATTCGGCGAGCTGGGTACGCGGGTCAACGCCAGTGTGCTGGCGGGCTCCAACGGGCGTTTCGACAAGGTCATCGATGCCGCTGCCGGTGGGCCATTGGGCTACGTGCGGGTGATCGGCAACCAGGCCCATGCCGACGACTACAAGGACGGCAATAACGACACCGTCGCATCGCGTTATGACAAGTGGAATGGCGATGTGGCGGTGGGCTTCACCCCTGACGCCGACACTTTGCTGGAGCTCACTGCTGGCCGTGGCGATGGTGAGGCACGCTACGCCGGCCGCGGCATGGATGGCTCGCAGTTCCTGCGCGAAAGCCTCGGGCTGCGTTTCGAGAAGTCCAATATCGGCGAGGTGCTGGATAAGATCGAGGCCCAGGTCTACTACAACTATGCCGACCATGTGATGGACAACTACAGCCTGCGCGTCCCCTCGGGCACCGGCATGATGGCAGGTCCCATGGCTTCCAACGTCGACCGCCGCACCCTCGGTGCGCGCATCAAGGCGACCTGGCGCTGGGCCGATGTGCAACTGATCGGCGGCCTGGATGCACAGACCAATGAACACCGTGCACGCAGCAGCATGGGCATCGACACCTACAAGGATCTGCCGCGCAACAAAGACGCCAACTTCCACAACTACGGCGTGTTCGGCGAACTGACCTGGTACGCCGCCGACAATGACCGCCTGATCACCGGCGCCCGCCTGGATCGCGCCTCGGCCAAGGATTTTCGTCAACGCACCGGCTCGGGGATGATGTCCCGCCCCAATCCGACCGCCGACGACACCCGCGCCGACACCCTGCCATCGGGCTTCGTGCGCTACGAACATGACCTGGAGGACACGCCCACCACGGTCTATGCCGGCCTGGGCCACGCCGAACGCTTCCCGGATTACTGGGAGCTATTTTCCCCCAACACCGGCGCGGCCGGCTCGGTGAATGCCTTCGACGGCGTGAAGCCCGAGAAGACCACCCAGCTGGATTTCGGCGCGCAGTACAAAACCGCCGAACTCGAAGCCTGGGCCTCGGGTTATGTGGGCCAGGTGCGCGACTTCATTCTGTTCGATTACCGGCCCGGCATGATGGGCACCACCTCCCAGGCGCGCAATGTCGACGCGCGCATCATGGGCGGCGAATTGGGCGCGGCCTACAAGCTGACCGCTCACTGGAAAGCCGACGCCAGTCTCGCCTACGCCTGGGGCAAAAACAGCAGCGATGGCAAGCCACTGCCGCAAATGCCGCCGCTGGATGCCCGTTTCGGCCTGACCTACAGCGAAGACGACTGGAGTGCCGGCGCCTTGTGGCGCGTGGTGGCGGCACAAAACCGCATCGACCAGAACAAAGGCAACGTGGTCGGCAAGGACTACGACAAGAGCGGTGGCTTCGGCGTGTTCTCGCTGAACGCCGCATACCGCATCAATAAAAACTTCAAGGTCAGCACCGGTGTCGACAACCTGTTCGGCAAAGCCTACGCCGAGCATTTGAACCTGGCCGGTAACGCCGGGTTCGGCTACCCAGCCAACGACCCGCAGGCCATCAAGGAACCGGGGCGTACGCTTTGGACCAAGGTGGATATGAGCTTCTAAAAGCATCGGGGGCAAGCCCCCTTCCCACCCTCTGATTTGTGAATACAGTCAAATGTGGGAGGGGCGGTGCGACGATTCGACTTGCCCCCGATGGCGGTGTAACTGACACAAAAAAACCAAAGCCTTGCGGAGCCCCTGATGAGCACACCAAAGATCTCCTTCTACAACCTGGCCTGGCGCTGGCACTTCTACGCCGGCCTCTTCGTCGCCCCCTTCATGGTGCTGCTGGCCCTGACCGGCATCATCTACCTGTTCAAGCCCCAGCTCGACCCGCTGATGTACGCCGACCTGCTCAACGTGCCTGCCGCCGAACACGCGTTGAGTGCCGATGAGCTGTTGCAACGGGCCAAGACCGCCTACCCCCAGGCTGCGATCAGCAAGTACCTGCCCCCGGTCGACGCCACCAGCAGCGCGCAGTTCGTCATGCAAAAAGACGGGCGCGAAGTCACGCTGTTCATCGACCCCTATCGCGGCAACGTACTCGGTGAACAGGACGCCAAATACAACCTGCAAGCCATTGCCCGCGCCCTGCATGGCGAGTTGATGATCGGCACCCTCGGTGATCGCCTGATCGAACTCGCCGCCGGCTGGGGCGTGATGCTGGTGGTGTCCGGCCTGTACCTATGGTGGCCACGCGGCAAGTCATCGGCCGGTGTGCTGTGGCCTCGTTTGCAAAGTCGGGGCCGACTGCTCTGGCGTGACCTGCACGCTGTCGTCGGTTTCTGGGGCGCGGCTTTCTTGTTGGTGATGCTGCTCAGCGGCATGACCTGGACCGGCTTCTGGGGCAAGCAATATGCCGAGCTGTGGAACACCTTTCCGGCGGCGATGTGGACCGACGTGCCGCAATCCGATCAGCAGGCGCGCATGCTCAACAGCGCCAGCCAACAGACCGTGCCCTGGGCCATGGAAAACACGCCGATGCCGATGTCCGGCGACCATGCCGAACACATGAACCATGGCGACATGCACTCGGGCCCTGCCGCACCGACCGTGCGCCTGCAACAGGTGGTTGACCTGGCCAAGGCACGCAAGGTCGAGCCCGGCTATAGCATCACCTTCCCCACCACCGCCACCGGCGTGTTCACCGTCGCCGTGTTTGCCAACGACCCGCGCAATGACGCCACCCTGCATATCGACCAATACACCGGCAAGGTCCTCGCCGATGTGCGCTGGCAACACTACAACCTCGTCGCACGCGCCACCGAGACCGGGGTAATGCTGCATGAAGGCAAGATGTTCGGCTGGGTCAACCAACTGATCGTGTTGCTGATCTGCCTGATGATCCTGCTCAGTGCGATCAGCGGCGTGGTGATCTGGTGGAAGCGCCGGCCACAGGGTGGGTTGGGTGTGCCGCCACTGCGCCATGACTTACCGAAGTGGAAAACCGCGATGGTGATCATGCTCGGGCTGGCGATCGTTTTCCCGCTGGTGGGGGCGTCGTTGATACTGGTATGGGCCTTGGATCGCCTGGTGCTGTCGCGCTTTTTTGGTCAAGGTGAATCTGCCTCAGGTTCAGCATGAAACAGGCGAGATGCCCATTCCAGAGCGCCTCTGTAGCCTTATGCGGACTTTTGCCCCGCAACCGATAAGTGTTAACTTATAACACTTTCTGCGCTATCGTTACTCGCCGCTCCCTGCGGCGAGTACCTGCCAAGAAGCGATTGATCGACCGATGAACAATTACCTTGCGAGCGGCCTGTGCCTGCTCGCCCTGCATACCAATGCCCAGGCCCTGACCCTGCCCGCCAGCCCCATCACCGCGCCGGCAGTGGATGACGAACGTGTCGATCTGAACACTACGACCACCGCCGGTTCGCGCCTGAATCTGACGGCAATGCAAACCCCGGGGAGCGTTGAAAGCCAGACCGGCGCGCAGATCCGCGAACGGGGCGACGTCAGCGTGCAGGACGCCATTTCCCGCGCCACCGGCATCAGCCGCACCGGCACGCCAGGGGATGGCGGCACCTCGCTGCAGGCCCGTGGCTTTACCGGCCAAAGCTCGGTGATGCAACTCTACGACGGCAACCGCATGTACACCGGCATGGGCACCTCAACCTTCCCGGTGGACACCTGGGCCGTGGAACGGGTGGACGTACTGCGCGGCCCGGCCTCAGTGCTGTACGGCGAAGGCGCTACCGGCGCAGTGGTCAATACGATTTCGAAAAAGCCCTTTACGGGCCAGATCGAAAACCACATCCGCTTCGGCTACGGTTCCTACGACCGCCAGCAGCAGGCACTCGACAGCGGCGGCTCGCTGACCGATACCCTGAGCTATCGCCTGAACCTCAACCGTCTGCGCAGCAACGGTTTTATCGACCGTGGCGACTCCAGCAGTGACTTCATCAGCGGCGCCCTGCGCTGGCAGCCCGCCGACAACCTGAGCTTCACCCTGGCCAGCGACTACGGCGACCAGCGCCCGCAAAACTACTTCGGCACGCCACTGATCAATGGCCAGTTGCACAAGGGCCTGCGCGACAAGAACTACAACGTCAGCAACGACACCCAGCACTACAACGATCAGTGGACGCGCCTGACCAGCGAGTGGCAACTGAGCGATAACCTCAGCGCGACCAACGAGCTGTACTACCTGAAAAACCAGCGTCGCTGGCAGAACGCCGAGAACTACAACTTCGCCAACGGCCAGCTGATCCGCAGCGGCAACTTCGGCATCAAGCACAATCAGGAACAGGTGGGTGATCGACAGACCTTCACCTTCAAGCACAGCCTGTTCGGCCTCGACAGCCAGACCGTGGCGGGCGTGGAATACAACCGCATTCGCTTCCGCCTGGCGAGCAATACGCCGTTCAATGACGTGTTGAAAAACGGCCAACCCATCGACCTGCATCACCCCACGCCTGCGCCGTTTTCCAGCCAGGACCCGTTCAAACCGGTGTTCGCCACCACTACCAAAACGGTCGCCGGCTTTGCGGAAAACCGCCTGCAGCTCACGGATAAACTTGCGCTGATCACCGGCATCCGCCGCGACTACGCACACATCGACCGCGACGACCTGCGTACCGGCAGCCAATCCGACAAGACCCTCACCGGTTATAACTGGAAAGCCGGCCTGGTCTATGCGATCACCCCGGACACCTCGGTCTACGGTCAATACGCCACCAGCACCGATGGCGTCGGCGGCCTGATTTCCCTGAGTCCGAGCCAGCAGCAGTTTGACCTGTCCACTGCCAGGCAGACCGAGGTCGGTATCAAACAAGCGTTCTGGGACGCACGCGGTGAATGGACCCTGGCGGCTTACCATATCGTCAAGAAGAAACTGCTGACTGACGTGCCGGGCGACCCGGACCTCAAGCAACAAGTCGGCCAACAATCCTCCAACGGCCTGGAAGCCAGCCTCGACCTGCAACTGCCCGGCGCCTGGCAGTTACAAGCCAACGCCGCCATCGTGCGGGCGCAGTATGACGACTTCAAGCAGGACGTCGGCGGTGTGCAGGTTTCCCGTGATGGCAATCGCCCGGTGGACGTGCCGCGCCGCACCGCCAACCTGTGGCTGAGCAAGGCCGTGACCGACAACGTTCGGGCCGGTGCCGGTGTACGTTACGTCGACGCCCGTTATGCCGACATGGCCAACCAGAACGAGCTTCCGAGCTACACCGTGGTGGATGCCACGCTGTCGTGGAAGGCGATGCGCAATACCACGCTGGGCTTGCAACTGAATAATCTGTTCGATCGCACGTATGCGGTCAGCCAGTACAACGATGGGCAGCAGTGGATCCTGGGTGAGCCGCGCTCGTTGTTCGTCACTGCTGACTACACCTTCTAACTGAATAAAACACAAACCCCATGTGGGACTTGAGAGTACTGATGACCTCACTCACCCTCAGCGAACTTGGCTGGGCCCCTCCCGGTCACGACCACTGCCATCACCAGTTTCAACTGCGTGACGCCAGCCTGCGCGTCGCTGCCGGGGAGTTTGTGGGGCTGATCGGGCCCAACGGCAGTGGCAAGACCAGCCTGCTGCGCTGCGCCTACCGGTTCACCCGGCCGGAGCATGGCGATGTGTCACTTGAACACCAGAACGTCTGGAAGCAAAGCGCAAAGTGGTGCGCACAACGTATCGCCGTAGTGCTGCAGGAATTCCCTGACGCCTTCGGCTTGCGGGTGGATGAAGTGGTCGCTATGGGCCGCACGCCCCACAAGGGGTTGTTTGACAGCGACACGTTGCACGACGGGCAACTGATCCGGCACGCGCTGGAATCGGTCGACATGCAGGATTTCGCAGATCATGCCTTCGCTACCCTCTCGGGCGGCGAAAAACAGCGCGTCATCCTCGCCCGCGCCCTGGCCCAGCAACCCCAACTGTTGATCCTCGATGAGCCCACCAACCACCTCGACCCACGCTACCAGCTGGAGCTGTTAAAACTCGTCAAGCGCCTGGACATCGGCATCCTGGCGAGCATCCACGACCTGAACCTGGCGGCGGCCTTCTGTGATCGTCTGTACGTGATCAACCACGGGCGCATCGTCGCCAGCGGCACACCTCACGACGTGCTGACCACCGCATTGCTGCGCGAGGTGTTTGGCGTCGAAGCCTTGATCGACACTCACCCCTTGGCCGGCTACCCCCGAATCACCTGGATAACCCAACCATGATCCTGCGCGCCCTGCTGTCGCTCACCCTGCTGCTCGCCACTGCCCCAGCGTTCGCCGAAGCCACCCGTTACCCGCTGACCATCCAGAGCTGCGACCGCGACGTGACCTTCCAGCAAGCCCCGCAACACGCAGTCAGTCACGACATCAACATGACCCGGATGATGCTCGCC
This sequence comes from Mythimna loreyi, assembly GCA_029852875.1. NCBI lineage: Eukaryota > Metazoa > Arthropoda > Insecta > Lepidoptera > Noctuidae > Mythimna > Mythimna loreyi. The sequence goes on from JARGEH010000071.1 coordinate 51,683, forward strand.
CTGGGTCTCAAGCCACATATGGCCGGCTACAGTGGCGTCAGCGGTTGGAAGTCAGTGCCGCCGGGCATGGCCACGACTCTCGACGGCCTGCCGGAACTGGCGAGCAAATACCCGTCGGTGGAAACCCTGCTCAACGCCAATGTGGATTTCTTCTTCGCCGGCTGGGACTACGGCATGCGTGTGGGCGGCGACCTCACGCCGCACACCCTGCACCCCTTGGGCATCAATGTGTATGAGCTGACCGAGTCATGCGCGTTCGTGATGAAGCGCCCGGCTGCGAGCCTGGACGATACCTATAACGACCTGCGCAACCTGGGCAGGATCTTCGACGTGCAGGAGCGCGCCAATGCCTTGATCGCGCAGATGCAGGCAGAGGTGGCGCAGGTGCAAAAAAACCTTCCCGCCGATAAGCCACGGGTGTTCCTGTATGACAGCGGTGAAGACCGTGCCATGACCTCGGGCCGCCTGGGCATGCCCCAGGCGCTGATCGACGCCGCCGGCGGGCGCAACATCCTCGAAGACATCGACGCCAGCTGGACCCGGGTCAACTGGGAAACCGTGGTGGAGCGCAACCCGCAGGTCATCGTGATCGTCGACTACAGCCAAATCACTGCCGAGCAGAAAAAGCAGTTCCTGCTCAACAACCCGGCCCTGCAAGCGGTGGACGCGATCAAACACCAGCGCTTTATCGTGATCCCCTACGCGCAGGCCACGCCGGGTATCGATAATGTGCTGGCCGTTGAAGCCCTGGCCAAGGGGTTCCACGGCGAATGATCACCCGTCGCTACCTGCTGCTGTTGAGCGCCCTTGGCACGTTGTTGCTGGTCTCCTGCGTAGTCTCCCTGGGGTTTGGCTCGGCGCGGGTGCCGGTGGACGTGGTAGGGCGGATTCTGCTGAACAAGGCGTTCGGCGTCGGTGCGGTGGACTGGAATACGGGCCAGGAACATATCGTCTGGCTGATCCGTGTGCCGCGCATGCTGCTGGGGGCGCTGGTGGGCGCCGGGCTGGCGTTGATCGGCGCGGTGTTGCAGGCGGTCACGCGCAACCCCCTGGCCGACCCGCACCTGCTCGGCGTGACCTCCGGCGCTACCCTCGGCGCGGTGATCGTGGTGCTGCATGTAGGTGAAATCATCGGCCTGTTGACCTTGCCCATCGCCGCGTTTGTCGGTGCGCTGCTGAGCATGCTGGTGGTGCTGGCCGTGGCCAGCCGCAACGGCCGCCTGGACAGTGACCGCCTGCTGCTGTGCGGTGTAGCGGTGTCATTCGTGATGATGGCAGTGGCCAACCTGCTGCTGTTCATGGGCGACCACCGCGCCGCTTCGGCGGTGATGTTCTGGATGCTCGGCGGCCTGGGTCTGGCGCGCTGGGAACTGTTGTCGATTCCCGCCATCACGGTGGTCTTGGGGCTGGCCCTGCTGCTGGGCATGGCCCGCCCGCTCAATGCCTTGATGGCTGGCGAACAGACCGCCGTGACCCTGGGCCTGAACGCACGCAATGTGCGGCTCAAGGTGTTTCTGATCGCGTCGCTGATGACCGGCGTGCTGGTATCTATCAGCGGTTCGATCGGCTTTGTCGGCCTGATGGTGCCGCACATCGCCCGACGCCTGGTGGGGGCCGAACATCGGCGCTTGCTGCCGGTGTGCGTGCTGCTGGGCAGTGTGTTCCTGGTGTGGGTCGACGTCGCGGCACGCACCCTGATCGCCCCTGAAGACCTGCCGATTGGCGTGGCGACGGCAGCGATCGGCGGGCTGTTTTTTATCGGCCTGATGCGCAGGCGTTGAAATCAGAGCTCATCTTTTTCCCGGGCATACCAGAACTCATCGATTTGTGGCTCGCGCACCTCGTTGACGCTCCACTGCGCATCCAATACGCCCGCCCGCGTCCAGAAGGCATCGGTAACCAGCACCGAGAGACTGCCTTGAGCCCTCAGCCGACTGATCAGCACTTTAGGGTCCGGAGGTGAACCCGGGCTGAGCAGCGTGGTTTCAGCTTGGGTAAAGGCCGGTACATATTTGAGCAGAGCACCGCCTCGGCAGGAGAGGTAACAACTCTTGGCATCGGGAACATTATTCTTGACCACCGACACAGCGTTGCGCAGGTCGTCTTTGGAAACGAAGTTGTGCAACAGCGCCTGGTCTAACTGCTCAAAGCTGGAGGCTGAACGAATGGACTGATAGAAGAGTTGCACAGCGGCAATCTTATAGGTGCTCAGTATATTGCCCAAAGGTACGTCCAGCCCGGCATGAGCGCCGCGGAATAACCGCGCCAGGGTCGTTACACCGCCTGCGTCCTGTTCCTCCACCGGATCGATCGCCACATACCCCTGTGTACTCTCCGGCTTCAGTACCGCGCCCAGGTACTGCTTGATCTTGAACGGTGCCACCAAGTCCTGGGCATAACGGGCCGCATCATCGGGGTAAAGAAACAGCGGCCCGCAAAACGAATGAAGATAGGGATCGTCGGCAAACGCATGGGGGGCTTGTTTCGGTGCCCATTCGCCAGTAACCCGCTCGACCTTGCCCCAGATTTCGCTGGTTACTCGGATATCCAGCGCTCCGGCACCCGCCAGGCGACGCACGTAATCGCGCACTTTGAGGGTGCCCTCAAGCAGCTTCGTGCGGTCCAAATGTGCCTCACCGGTCACCGGATACAGCGGCGCGCTTTTGGGAAATACATACTTGAGCAACGCACCGTCAGCACACAGCAAATAAAGCGGCAAAATATCACCGTTGCGTGCATAAGTGAGGAAGTTGAGCGCGCTGGCGATGCGATGGGGCGGGAAGAAACTGTGCGCCATTTCATCATCCGCAGCGGCGATGGCAACGTTGGAAGCATAAAGATACAGGCCATCAATCACATAGCCCTGAGGCAATTTCCCGTCGACAAATACCTGCCTGAAGTCGGCAAAGTTTTCTCGAACCAGTGCCAAGGTTGTCATGTACAGCGGCTTGCTCACTGACTTCAGTACGTAACCGAACGCCACGTCTGTGTGCGGTTTGCCCAAACGCTGGGCGTAACGGACAGCATCGTACGCCTGGGTGAAGAGGGGACCGCAGGGCGGATCGAGGAACACCGCGCGAATATCCCTGGCGTTGACTTGAGGTTGATTCGGTAAGAATCTCGCCATGAGCGTTCTTGGCGGCCCCCATACCTGATCCCCCTCTAGCACACGCAATTGACCAGCCTTCGCCACCTCAGTCACAAAGTCCTGCGGCAAAAGTGCCCCGCCGCGTATTTGCTGCTCGATGAGGTTATCGCCGTAATCCGCCCTCACCGGGTTCAGGGGTGCCAGACGCTGCATGAGCAACGACTCTTCGGCGGCGCTGGACAGTTGGTAACTGAGGATCGAGCCCCTTGCGCCGAATACGTACTCCCGGTTGAGATGGCGCTCACGGTGCAAGAAGGATCCCAGCACTGCACTCGGTATCATGGTTTGGTAGATGGCTTTTTGAGTCGCGGACAACAGCAGCGGTACCTCCTGGTTCACCAGGGAACGATACCGCGCCACAATCGTACTGCCTCCCGGATACAGCCCCGCCGCGACGGCCTGCTCAGGGTAGATCCAATTCAGGGCAAACCCCTGAGGCGGCAGCGCCAGGGGCTCGGTCGAAGCGAACAGCCCATTGACCAGCCTGAGGACCACGCCGCCATAGGCACGACGATAGCCATTGTCGAGCCTCCCGGCAGCATGGCGGGCCGCATCATCGGCACTGGCGAAGGAGGGGCTCAACCGCCGCGGCATCAAGGTTTCATAACCGGCCGATGTGGGGGCGACCAAGCCTGGTTTATCCCAGTACTGGCTGGTACGTACCACATGGAGCATGCCTTTGAGCGCCCACTCCCTGAGAAAGTCCTGGGGGGTCGTCTGACCGGAGTTCAACTGTTCCTGTGCCTGTGTCAATAAGGTATCTGCCGGGCCGCCACTGCTTACATCAAGGGGGGCGGGAACATAACGCAACAGCGCGCCATCAAGGGTTGAAAAGTACATCGGCGGTTTTTTCACACCCGTTCGTTCAGCGGCATAGAGCGCGGTATACAGCACATCCGGCGTGACAAAAAAGAGCGTCAGCCACGCGTTCGACGTATTCAATCCGGAAGGCGACCATTGTTGCGAGCGAAACAGCCCGTGCAACACAAACCCGTCGGGCAGGCGATAGCTGCCACCATCCTTACGTTCAAACAAACGATTGAGATTGAACAGCCTGTTCGGGGCTGTGACGCCCACGACTTCACTGGCAATGTACTGCTCCTGGTCTTTGTGCTTGAGGATGAACGCAAAGCAGGCCGAATCGGCGAAATTGCGCCCGTGCACCCGCCCATGCAGGTTGCGCGCAGCCTCATCGGCGCTGGCGTACACCGCGCCGTAGGTGACGTAGTCAGGTGGGCCCGATCGAGGGGCGTAGGTATAGTTGGGCGCCCAGTCGCTGTAGACCACCGAGCGCGGCCCCCAAAATGCATTGCCTTGAATAATCCTGAAGTCTCCCGCCTCGGCGAGACGCCAGACCCAATCGGCAGGTTTGATACGCCCGCTGTCGAGGCGTTTACCGAGGCTGTCTCTACCGGCCTGCGGGCCGAGGTTGGCCAACAGCAACATTTCCTGGGACGAGTTGTTCGGGGTGTATTCCAACAGGCAGTCCTGCGCCCCCGACAGATACGCGGGCCGGCCAGCCGGGATGATCGAGTAGATTTCGGCGGTGCTGAACACTTGCTGGTTGATCTGCGCCTCATCGCGGGTCCAGCCGCGCTGCGCGACCGCCACCGGGTCGGCCATCGACAGCGCCAGGTGCGAGCCGTAGCGCGCATACAGCACATAGGGTTCTGGTGGGATCAACGGCCCGGCGTGGCCCAGAGGGAAAAACAACGTAAAGGCAAAGGGGTTGGCGGCGCTGGCGATGGGTTCGGTAATGACAAAGCGACCGTCCTCCCCCTTGAGCACATAACCACCGTAGTAGTGATCGCGCCAGTTACCAATTTGCTCATGGGCATACACTGCCGCATCCCGTGCCGAGAGAAACGAGCGGCTCAAGGTCGCCGTGTAGAACGACGTCAACAGGTCGGAGCGGTTATCCACACTGCCCACCTTGCGCCACAAGCCACCGGCCTGCACCACCGACAGTTCGGTTGCCGCAATGACCCTGCGCACATAGTCGCGCGGGCTCAGGGTGCCACTGAGCAGCGCGGCCTGTGCACCGTTGTCGTTCAACTCGCCCCCCCTGCCCTGCCGGACCAACTCACTGGTGGGTGTGGCCTCGGGCACCTTGAATGCCAGCAGGGCACCGTCCGAGGCTCGCATATACAGGAACAATCCACGACCCGTGTTCTGGATCTCCAGGGTCGCCCGCGCCTGACGGGTCGCCGCCACTATCTGCGCCGGTGTAAAGAAAGTACTGGCCAGCCACTTTTCCCGCGCCGCGACTTCATGGGTCCGGTAGAAACTGGTGAAGTAGATGGCCTCCAGCCGGTAATGGGAAGGCAATCGAAATTTGCCGACGGGGCCTTTAGGAAACACCCCGTCGAGCGAGAACAGCGGGTGACGCTTGGGCAACGCCAAGGTCGCAACGTAGGCCTCCTCACGGCTGTGCTTGAGCACAAAGCCTACCTTGGCGCCCTGGTCAGGCGCACCGGAGAGCAACAATGCACGCAACACGGCAGCTCCAGGGGTTGGAAACACCGCCGTGAAAAATGGCAGTTGCTGCACCACTGTCGCCGGCGTCCTGATCCGCCAGCCGCGGGTGATACGGCCGCGAACGCCGCCCCACACAGGGTTCGCGATCACCACCCAGAGTTCGCCGGCCTCGGCCAGTTTCCAGATCAGATGTTCAAAATCGCTGCTGGGTTCAAGCGTCCCATCACGCAACTGCTGCTCCAGTTTTTTTTCCGTCGCAGAACCGTTGCTGACGTATTTAAGCAACACGTTATCCGGCCCGGAAAAATAGTGGGTCTTGGCGAACGCCCGCTGCCTGAAGCTGAAGAGTTGGTCCGCCACCGAATAGTAGTTGTTGAAAAGCAGCACCTGGTCGGCCGTGAAGCTGGGAAACATGCCCTGGATTTGCGCGGCATCGGCAGGATGGGAATGATAGAAAGCCTCGGCGACATAATCGTCAGGGCCAATGAAGTGCCCGTCGCTGTCCTTGGCCAACACTAGCCCATGATCAAAGCTGTTGCGTTGGTCCGCCACAGGGTCGGTAGCGTAATAGCGGCCGCCGCGCTTGAGAATCACGCCGCCATACTCGACATCGCGGCGCTGCCCGATAGCGGCATGTGCCCAGCAAGCGGCGTCGTCGGCACTGATAAAAGGCGGGCTCAGAGGCGGCAAATGCACGGCCTGGTTTGACGGGTGGGCTGCTGTACCGGGGGTTTTGTCCATAAAAGCTCTCGCGAAAAAGGAGCGAAGGCGCATCGCGTACGCCTTACCTGAACCCCCATGCTGGAGCATCCCTGCACAGTGTTTGCGCTGCATATCTATCTTCATGCCCCGTTTTAGCGCCCTGCATGCACTTTGCGGGTATTGCGGCGCCAAGCTAGTGCACGCCCTTGCCAACGCTCGCAGCAATCGATCAAAGACACCGGTGGTTTGCGCCGCAGGCACAGCCTTTGCAAAGTCCGGTGTATCTGCCCCATAAAAATATCGGTTTACGGAGATCGCACCATGCAGCGTCGTAGCTTGATCAAGGCTTTTACTTTGTCGGCATCCATTGTCGCGATGGGTTTGTCCTGGACCGTGCAGGCTGCCGAGACCATCAAGGTCGGCATCCTGCACTCGCTGTCCGGGACCATGGCGATCTCCGAGACTTCGCTTAAAGACATGGCGCTGATGACTATCGACGAGATCAACGCCAAGGGCGGTGTGAACGGCAAGATGCTCGAGCCGGTGGTGGTGGACCCCGCCTCCAACTGGCCGCTGTTCGCCGAAAAAGGTCGACAGTTGCTGACCCAGGACAAGGTGGCCGTGGTGTTCGGCTGCTGGACCTCGGTATCGCGCAAATCGGTATTGCCGGTGTTCGAAGAACTCAACGGCCTGCTGTTCTACCCGGTGCAGTACGAAGGCGAAGAGATGTCGCCGAACGTGTTCTACACCGGCGCGGCGCCGAACCAGCAGGCGATCCCGGCGGTGGAGTACCTGATGAGCGAAGAAGGCGGCGGCGCCAAGCGCTTCTTCCTGCTCGGCACCGACTACGTGTACCCGCGCACCACCAACAAAATCCTGCGCGCGTTCCTGCATGCCAAAGGTGTGGCCGACAAAGATATCGAAGAGGTCTACACCCCATTCGGCCACGCCGATTACCAGACCATCGTTGCCAACATCAAGAAGTTCTCCGCTGGCGGCAAGACCGCGGTGGTCTCCACCGTCAATGGCGACTCCAACGTGCCGTTTTACAAGGAGCTGGCCAACCAGGGCCTGAAGGCCACCGATGTACCGGTGGTGGCGTTCTCCGTTGGTGAAGAAGAACTGCGCGGCATCGACACCAAACCGCTGGTGGGCAACCTCGCGGCGTGGAACTACTTCCAGTCGGTGGAGAACCCGGTGAACCAGAAGTTCGTCGCCGACTGGAAAGCCTACGCCAAGAAACACAACCTGCCAGGCGCTGACAAAGCCGTGACCAACGACCCGATGGAAGCCACCTACGTGGGCATCCATATGTGGGCGCAGGCGGCGGAGAAAGCCAAGTCCACCGACGTCGACAAAGTGCGTGAGGCCCTGGGTGGCCAGACCTTCGCTGCACCGTCGGGCTTCACCCTGACCATGGACAAGACCAACCACCACCTGCACAAGCCGGTGATGATCGGTGAGATCCAGACCGACGGGCAGTTCTCGGTGGTGTGGCAAACCGAAGCGCCGATTCGGGCGCAGCCGTGGAGCCCCTACATTCCGGGCAACGACAAAAAGCCGGACTATGCCGTGAAGAGCAACTAAAGCCCACCACAGATCAAAAATGTGGGAGGGGGCTTGCTCCCGATATCGGCGGGTCAGTGATACATGCATGCCTGACACACCGCCATCGGGAGCAAGCCCCCTCCCACAGTGTTGACCGCGCATGACTAGGACATTGTGTTATGCCTACTGCCCTCCCACGCTGCTTGTTGGCATTGCTGCTGTTGCTGCCTTTGGCGGCATATGCAGGCGACGCCGAAGACTTCCTCGCCGCCAACCCGACACAGCAAGCCAAGCTGCTCCAGGACTGGGCCGCCCAGCCCGACCCGGCGCGCATCGAGCTGGTGGACGCGCTGCAACAAGGACAACTCACACTCAATGGCGAGGCCAGGACCGTACGCCTGAACAACCGCCTGCGCGGCTTGATCAATAACGTCCAGGCCAGTCAGCAGTTGCTCGCCGCCGACCCCAAGGTGCGCCTGGCAGCCGCGCGCACCCTGCAAAAAAGCGCAGTACCCGCGCAGTTGAAATTCCTCGACCAGCAGGTCGCCGCCGAGACCGATGAGGATGTGCACAGCGCCCTGAGTCTGGCCCTGGCCAATCTGCAACTGGTGGACAGCGACCCGTTGGTGCGTCTGGCTGCCGTGCGCTTGCTCGGCAGCACCGGTGACCCGCTGGCCCGCACCCGCCTCGAAGCGCTGCTTGCACCAGGCGTAGAAACCGATGCCACCGTGCACACCGCCGCCGAAACCAGCCTGGCCCAGGTCAAGCGCAAACTGATGATGGGCGAGATCCTCGGCCAGGCGTTCAGCGGCATGTCCCTGGGGTCGATCCTGTTGCTGGCGGCGCTGGGCTTGGCGATCACCTTCGGTCTGCTCGGGGTGATCAATATGGCCCATGGCGAGATGCTGATGCTCGGCGCCTACTCGACCTATGTGGTGCAGCTGATGATGCAGCGCTATGTGCCTGCTGCTATCGAGTTCTACCCGTTGATCGCGCTGCCGGTGGCGTTCTTCGTCACCGCGGCCATCGGCATGGCCCTGGAACGCACCGTCATTCGTCATCTGTATGGCCGGCCGCTGGAAACCCTGCTCGCCACCTGGGGCATCAGCCTGATGCTGATCCAACTGGTGCGCCTGGTGTTCGGCGCACAGAACGTCGAAGTGTCCAACCCTGCCTGGTTGTCCGGAGGCATCCAGGTACTGCCCAATCTGGTGCTGCCGTACAACCGCATCGTCATCATCGCCTTCGCGCTGTTCGTGGTAGCGCTCACCTGGCTGCTGCTGAACAAGACACGCCTGGGCCTGAACGTGCGCGCCGTCACCCAGAACCGCAACATGGCCGCCTGCTGCGGCGTGCCCACCGGACGGGTGGACATGCTCGCCTTTGGCCTCGGCTCCGGCATCGCGGGCCTTGGTGGCGTCGCATTGAGCCAGATCGGCAACGTCGGCCCGGACCTGGGCCAGGGCTACATCATCGACTCGTTCCTGGTGGTGGTGCTCGGCGGTGTCGGCCAACTGGCCGGTAGCGTCATGGCCGCGTTCGGCCTGGGTATTGCCAACAAGATTCTCGAACCTCAGATCGGCGCCGTGCTCGGCAAGATCCTGATCCTCGCGCTGATCATTCTGTTTATCCAGAAACGCCCGCAAGGACTCTTCGCACTGAAAGGACGGGTGATCGACTGATGAACCAGCCATTGATGCTTACGGCCACGCAAAAGGCCGGCCCCAAGGTCACGATTGCAGCCGGTGTGGTGATCCTCGCCGTGCTGCTGGCGTTGCCGCTGCTGTCGCTGCTGCCGGCGGAGGGTACCTTTCATGTTTCCGCCTACACCCTGACGCTGGTGGGCAAGATCCTCTGCTATGCCATCGTCGCCCTGGCGCTGGACCTGGTATGGGGCTACGCCGGCATGCTGTCTCTGGGCCACGGCCTGTTTTTCGCCCTGGGTGGCTATGCCATGGGCATGTACCTGATGCGCCAGGCCTCCGGCGATGGGTTGCCGGCGTTCATGACCTTTTTGTCCTGGACCGAGTTGCCTTGGTACTGGGCCGGCACCGACCACTTCCTCTGGGCTTTGTGCCTGGTGATCCTGGCGCCTGGACTGTTGGCACTGGTGTTCGGTTTCTTCGCCTTCCGCTCGCGGATCAAGGGCGTGTATTTCTCGATCATGACCCAGGCCCTGACCTTTGCCGGGATGCTGTTGTTCTTTCGCAACGAGACCGGGTTTGGCGGCAATAACGGCTTTACCAATTTCCGCAGCATCCTCGGGTTTGGCATCACCGAACCAGCTACGCGGGCGGTGTTGTTCTTGGCGACAGTGCTGTTGCTGGTGGCGAGCCTGTACATCGGCTGGCGCCTGGCGCAAAGCAAGTTCGGCCGGGTGCTGACCGCCTTGCGCGATGCCGAGAACCGCCTGATGTTCTGTGGTTACGACCCTCGTGGCTTCAAGCTGTTCGTATGGGTATTGAGTGCGGTGCTGTGCGGGCTTGCCGGGGCGCTGTATGTGCCGCAGGTGGGCATCATCAACCCCAGCGAAATGTCGCCGACCAATTCCATCGAAGCCGCCGTGTGGGTGGCCCTGGGCGGGCGCGGAACACTGATCGGGCCATTGCTCGGCGCCGGCGTGGTCAATGGCATGAAGAGCTGGTTCACCGTGGCCTTCCCGGAGTACTGGCTGCTCTTCCTCGGCGCGCTGTTCATCATCGTCACCCTGTACCTGCCCAAGGGCGTTATTGGCCTGCTGAAGAAATGAGGAACGTCATGCTTGAACCTATTTTCGATGCGGGCAGCGGCCGCGATGCGATCGGTATCGGCCAGGCAGCAGGCAAGGGACTCAACACCCGCCATGGCACCATCCTGACCCTGGAAGATATCAGCGTCAGCTTCGACGGTTTCAAGGCCCTCAATGACCTGAATCTCTACATCGGCGTCGGTGAATTGCGCTGCATCATCGGCCCCAACGGCGCGGGCAAGACCACGCTGATGGACGTGATCACTGGCAAGACCCGGCCCAGCCACGGCAAGGCCTGGTTCGGCGAAACCCTGGACCTGACCAGCATGAGCGAAGTGCAGATCGCCCAGGCCGGTATCGGCCGCAAGTTCCAGAAGCCCACGGTGTTCGAAGCCCTCAGCGTGTTCGAAAACCTCGAGCTGGCGCAGAAGGCCGACAAGTCGGTCTGGGCCAGCCTGCGCGCACGCCTGAGCGGCGAGCAGAAGGACCGTATCGACGAGGTACTCGAGACCATCCGCCTCACCACCTCGGCGCAGCGGCCCGCCGGCTTGCTGTCCCACGGCCAGAAGCAGTTCCTGGAAATCGGCATGCTGCTGATGCAAGACCCACAACTGTTGCTGCTGGACGAACCGGTGGCGGGCATGACCGACGCCGAAACCGAGTTCACCGCCGAGTTGTTCAAGCGCCTGGCGGGCAAGCATTCGCTGATGGTGGTGGAGCATGACATGGGTTTTGTCGGCTCGATTGCCGACCACGTCACCGTGTTGCACCAGGGCAGCGTGCTGGCCGAAGGGTCGCTGGAACAGGTACAGGAAAATGAGCGGGTGATCGAGGTCTACCTCGGTCGCTAAGGAGAACAGAACATGCTGCAAGTCGACAAGCTGCACCAGTACTACGGCGGTAGCCACATCCTGCGCGGGCTGTCCTTCGACGTGAAGATCGGCGAAGTCACCTGCCTGCTCGGGCGTAACGGCGTGGGCAAGACCACCCTGCTCAAGTGCCTGATGGGCTTGCTGCCGGCCAAGGAAGGCGCGGTGAATTGGGAAGGCAAGGCCATCACCGGCTTCAAGCCTCACCAGCGTGTGCATGCTGGCATCGCTTATGTGCCCCAGGGACGGGAGATTTTTGCCCGGCTGACGGTGGAAGAGAACCTGCTGATGGGCCTGTCGCGCTTCCCCGGCGCCGAAGCCAAGGCAGTGCCCGCCTTCATCTACGAGCTGTTCCCGGTGTTGCTGCAAATGAAGCATCGCCGTGGCGGCGATCTGTCCGGCGGCCAGCAACAGCAATTGGCGATTGGTCGCGCACTGGCCAGCCGCCCGCGCCTGCTGATCCTCGATGAGCCCACCGAAGGCATCCAACCGTCGGTGATCAAGGAAATCGGCGCGGTGATCAAGAAGCTCGCGGAACGCGGCGATATGGCGATCCTGCTGGTGGAGCAGTTCTACGACTTCGCCGCCGAGCTGGCGGACCAGTACTTGGTGATGTCCCGGGGTGAAATCGTGCAGCAAGGCCGCGGTGAAAATATGGAAAGCGAAGGTGTGCGTGGGCTGGTAACCATCTAATCTGTAGCCTCCTGACGATAAGCAACCGGCCATGAACCTGCCCATATCCCCTGCCCTGTTCACCCCCAGCTGGCACGCCGAGCTGGAACTCGGCTATGCACGTTTCGGCGACACCACGCGCCCGGTATTGCGCCGCCACCTTGGCCCGCTGCGGGTGCAAAAGCACCTGTACGCCGAAGGCCCCGGGGTGTGCCAGCACATCATCGTGCACCCGCCCGGCGGAATTGCCGGCGGTGATCGCCTGGACATCAGCGCCCATGTCGGCACTGGGGCCTGGGCGCAACTGACCAGCCCCGGCGCCGCCAAGTGGTACCGCGCCAGCGGCCCGGCGTTTCAGCAAGTCGAGTTGACCGTCGAGGCCGGCGCGACGCTGGAATGGCTGCCCCAGGAAACCATCGTGTTCAGCGCCGCCCAGGCCGAACTCACTACGCGCATCGAGCTCTTGGGCGATGCGCGGTTGTTCTATTGGGATGTGGTCGCCCTGGGGCGCCCGGCCAGCGGCGAACGGTTCGACCTCGGCCACTTTCAATCACACCTGGATATCCGCCGCGACGGGCAGTTGCTCTGGTATGAGCGCCAGCGCATTGTAGGCGCCGATGGGCTGCTGGATTCGCCCATCGGGCTGGATGGGCAGCCGGTGTTTGCCACGTTGCTGGTGACGGGTGAGGTTGAGCCTCAATTGCTTGAGCGTTGCCGCTCGCTGCCCCACGCAGTGCGCGGCGATTTGACCCAATTGCCGGGCTTGCTGGTCGCCCGCTGCCTGGCCAGTGAAGCACTGCTGGCGCGAGGATGGTTGATAGATCTATGGCGATTGCTGCGCCCGGCCATACTCGGCAGAGAAGCAATATCACCAAGAATCTGGAGCACATGAAGATCAAAATGTGGGAGGGGGCTTGCTCCCGATGGCGGTGGGCCAGTCACAGATGTATGCCTGACACCCCGCCATCGGGAGCAAGCCCCCTCCCACACTTGATCTCTGTCAAATTCAAGAATGCATTCTTTGAAGGACCTTGAACCATGGACCTGACCCCACGGGAAAAAGACAAACTGCTGATCTTCACCGCAGGCCTCGTCGCCGAGCGCCGCCTGGCACGCGGGGTGAAGCTCAACTACCCGGAAACCATCGCCTACATCTGCGCCGCCCTGATGGAGGGCGCCCGCGATGGCCGCACTGTGGCCGACCTGATGCACTACGGCACCACGCTGCTCAGCCGCGAACAGGTGATGGAAGGCATCCCGGAGATGATTCCGGATATCCAGGTGGAGGCCACCTTTCCCGATGGCACCAAGCTGGTCACCGTCCACCAACCCATTGCGTGAGGCACTGCGATGATTCGTGATGCAACCGAACACGACCTGCCGGCGATCTGCGCTATCTACAACGACGCGGTGCTCAACACCACGGCGATCTGGAACGAGCAAACCGGTGGACTTGGCCAATCGCCAAGCCTGGTTCAGTGCGCGCCAGGCCCAGCAGTATCCGATCCTGGTGGCGGTGGAACACGATGAAGTCATCGGCTACGCCTCATTCGGCGACTGGCGGCCTTTCGAAGGCTTTCGCTACAGCGTCGAACACTCGGTGTACGTGCGCAACGATCAACGTGGCAAGGGCCTTGGCCCACGCCTGATGCAAGCGCTGGTCGAGCGTGCGCGCAGCGGCGGCAAGCACGTAATGGTCGCAGCCATCGAAAGCGGCAACCAGGCGTCCATCCACCTGCATGAGCGCCTGGGCTTCAATCACCACCGGGCATATGCCGCAAGTGGGCATCAAGTTCGGCCGCTGGCTGGACCTGACCTTTATGCAACTGACCTTGAACCCGGGCGCCGAACCGCCCAAGGAGTGAGATCGATGAACGCTGCACAATTGCGTCGAGTCAATGCTGAAAGCTTCGCCCATTACCGCCTGGGTTTGATCGAGCTGTTGCTGGACGCAGTGCAGCATGGCGCTTCGGTGGGTTTCATGGACGACTTCGACGAAGCCCAGGCTCGCGCCTATTTGAGCGGCGTACAAGCCAGCATCGAAGACGCCGGCCTGCTGCTGTGGGTGGTGGTGCGTGACGAGCAGGTGATCGCCAGCGTGCAACTGGCGCTGTGCCAGAAAGCCAACGGCCTCAACCGCGCCGAAGTGCAAAAGCTGCTGGTGCACAGCAGCGCCCGCCGCCACGGCCTGGGCCAGCAATTGATGACCACCCTGGAGCTCGCCGCACGCCAGCACAAGCGCGGTCTGCTGTACCTGGACACCGAGGCCGGCTCCGCTGCCGAAGCGTTCTACCAGTCGCTGCGTTATACCAAGGTCGGTGAGCTGCCCGACTACTGCCAAAGCCCGGACGGGCGCTACAGGCCCGACCGCCATCTACTTCAAGACCCTGGAGCAACCTGCATGATTCCTGGCGAATATCAGATCCAGCCTGGCGACATCGAACTGAATGTCGACCGCCGCACCCCTCACCCCTCGACGTGGCCAACAGCGGTGATCGGCCGATCCAGGTGGGTTCGCACTACCATTTTTTCGAGACCAATGAGGCCCTGGAATTTGATCGTGCGGCAAGCCGTGGCATGCGCCTGAATATTCCGGCGGCACGGCAGTGCGGTTTGAGCCGGGGCAACGGCGGGAGGTGGAGTTGGTGGATTTAAGTGGTGGGCGGCGGGTATTTGGGTTTGCAGGGCGGGTCATGGGTGACCTTTAGGGCCTCATCGGGGGCAAGCCCCCTCCCACAGGGGAATGCATTCCAAGTGTGGGAGGGGGCTTGCCCCCGATAGCGATCGCACATTCAACACATCTTTATCAGGGCAAGCACACATGAAAATCAGCCGCCAAGCCTACGCCGATATGTACGGCCCCACCGTCGGTGACAAGGTCCGCCTGGCCGACACCGACCTGTTCATCGAGTGGAACAGGACTTCACCGTCTACGGCGAAGAAGTCAAATTCGGCGGCGGCAAGGTGATCCGCGATGGCCAGGGCCAGAGCCAGTTGCTCGCCCATGAGGTAGTGGACACCCTGATCACCAACGCGCTGATCATCGACCACTGGGCATCGTCAAGGCTGACGTTGGCCTCAAGAACGGCCGCATCCACGCGATCGGCAAGGCCGGTAATCCCGATATCCAGCCCGGCGTGTCCATGGCCATCGGCGCCAGCACCGAGGTGATTGCCGGCGAAGGCATGATCCTCACTGCCGGCGGCATCGACTCCCACGTGCATTTCATTTGCCCGCAGCAGATCGAAGAAGCGTTGACCAGCGGCGTCACCACCATGATCGGCGGCGGCACCGGGCCGGCCACCGGCACCAATGCCACCACCTGCACCTCCGGCCCATGGCACCTGGCGCGCATGCTGCAGGCCAGCGATTCGTTCCCGATGAACATTGGTTTCACCGGCAAGGGCAACGCCAGTTTGCCCGAGCCGCTGATCGAGCAGGTCAAGGCCGGCGCCATCGGTTTGAAGCTGCATGAAGACTGGGGCACGACTCCGGCAAGCATTGATAACTGCCTGAGCGTGGCCGACCAATACGATGTGCAGGTGGCGATCCACAGCGACACCCTCAACGAATCCGGTTTTGTCGAGACCACCCTCGCCGCCCTCAAGGGCCGCACCATCCACACCTACCACACCGAAGGCGCCGGTGGCGGTCACGCGCCGGACATCATCAAGGCATGCGGTTACCCGAACGTGCTGCCCAGTTCTACCAACCCGACGCGGCCCTTCACGCGCAAACACCATCGATGAACACCTGGACATGCTGATGGTCTGCCATCATCTGGACCCGAGCATTGCCGAAGACGTGGCCTTCGCCGAAAGCCGCATCCGCCGCGAGACCATCGCCGCCGAAGACATCCTGCACGACCTCGGCGCGTTCTCGATGATCAGCTCCGACAGCCAGGCCATGGGCCGCGTCGGTGAAGTGATCACGCGCACCTGGCAGACCGCCGACAAGATGAAAAAACAGCGCGGCGCCCTGCCCGGTGATGGCCCCGGCAAC